>JZKD02S1676872.1:27866-48745 GCA_000966675.3 Picea glauca
GGTTTACAACTAGGGTTTGCATATGATTTTCATCATGATATGTAAGTGTTTTTCTTGCAAAACTTCTTAATTGAATGGTTGTAGGTTTATATTCTTGCATTTACTTATAAATTTGATGATTTTAAAACCCTAGGTGACAAGCACACAAGTAGGTCCTTGTTTCATGTCCCCTTAGAGAGAAATTTTCAGCCATTGAAGAAAGAAGAAAGAGCCTAGCCTTTTCTACACTCTTCTTATTTCTTCTCTTAAGCTATCTTTGACTTTTAAAGGTTAAGAAGGAGGTGACGTCCCAGGCCTAGGTTATCTACACCTAGGGCCGTCCATCTTCTAGGTTTTTAGTGATAGAGCCTTGCCATTGCAACACTCTCCCTCACCTGATCCTCTTGTTTTAACTCTTCTCAAATTGCTAGCCGTTTTGCCAAGTTTGACCTAAGGAAGGAGGAAAGAGCATGAGGCCTTGCTTAAGAAACACTGGAGTGAGCCTCTTTCCCCTAGGGTTTTGATTCTAGGGCCCTGCCATTGCATCACTCTAGAACCCTTCCCTCTTGTCCTTAGCCTTTATTCCTTCAACCTTGCGTCCTCTCCTTAATTGACTCCATCTACCCTTAGGCACTGATCTTAGAGCCACAACGTTGAAGTGATAGTGCTCAAACCAACTCTCAAAACTTTAAATTTTGAAACCCTAACTAACTAGCTAACCCTAACTAGGTTGACGTCACACTTGGTTATTCCATCTTGACATAGCATCTTTGAATGATAAGAAATTAGATGATGATTGAAAGTATTTATTGAGTAAAAGATTGATTAGATACATTGTTGATTGCATCATCTCAATAGTTATTGATGAATTGATACTTCTCCATTTCTATATTGATAAAACATTGATCTCATTAATATCTATTGTTTCACATTGCTTATATATTGATGTCAGATAGTTTCATGAAGTACTAACCCACTGAATTATAGCCTGTATATATTCTTTTGCTATTGTCTTGTTCCAGGAAGGTGTTCTCATATGGGAATACACTTCATTTATTGGCTAATTAGCTGGACTATCTGACCTTGGTAGTAACCTGTTAGGAGGGACTTTAACCTTAACCTTTATATCTTTGCCTCTTCAAAACGCCAGGTTACCGGGGACGTCTCCCCTAGGTTAACCTCCCTAAATAGAAATAACTTCCCCATTGAGGTGACATTGGCCTCTATCCTTTAGCCTTTTTGACCCAGCTACAAACTGTGCGAAAACATATACAATCTAGTGTTTTGACTCCTTCCTTCTATGAGTTGGAAAATTTTACAACACTAAAAAAACTTCTTAATGTCCCTGTTGATTCTAGGCCAAAAATATCTTTCCTTCACCAACATCGTGGTTTTATCAATGCCAAAATGTCCACCCAAACCTCCGTTATGCAGTTCCCTAACAAAATTCAGCCACAATGAACTTTGTGGAATGCACAAACTTTGATTCTTGAACAAGAACCCTTCTTGGATGTGGAAATCCAAATATGGTGTTCTATCAATGCTCCAAGGTGCTTTGCACACTTTCCAAACCTCTGCAAAATCTATGTCTTCTACATACAACTCTTTCATACATTACAAGACAATAACTTCTACTGACAAAGAATTCAGTAGCATTATTCTTCGGCTTAGCGCATCTGCAACTTTATTCGACTTGTCATACCTGTGTTTCAAAACAAACAAGCAACATTGCAAAAATTCTACCTGTTTGGAATGCTTTTGATTTAACTTACCTTGGTTATTGATGTACTACAATGCCTTATGATCAGTAAATAATACAAACTCCTTTGGTATCAATTAATGTCGCCATTTCTTCAAAGCTTGTACAATCGCATAAAATTCTTGATCATAAATAGAGTATTTTGTATCAACATCATTCAATTTCTCACTAAAGAATGCAATCGTTCTTCCTCCTTGGCTCAAAACTGCTCCAATTGTTGATCCACTTGCATCACAATCCACTTGAAACACTTTATTGAAATATAAAAGTGTCAAAACTAGTCATTCAATCACCTTTTCCTTCAAGTCTTCAAACGAATTCATAGTTGTTGTTGTCCACTTGAAAATCCCCTTTTTCATGCATCTGGTAATTGGTGCACAGATCTCACTGAAATTTCTCATAAACTTCCTATAGAAGCTTTCCAATCCATGGAAAATTCTCACATCAATCCATGCACTTAGGTGTTCACCACTCCAAAATAGCGTTAACTTAGGTATTGATCCACTTGCATCATAATCCACTTGAAACACTTTATTGAAATATGGAAGTGTCAAAACTAGTCGTTTAGTCACCTTTTTCGTCAAGTCTTCAAATGAATTCATAGTTGTTGTTGTCCACTTTAAAATTCCCTTTTTCATGCATTTAGTAATTGGTGCACAGATCTCGCTGAAATTTCGCATAAACTTCCTATATAAGCTTTCCAATCTATGGAAGCTTCTCACATCAAATGTACACTTAGGTGTTCACCACTTCAAAATAACCTTAACCTTTCCAAAATCCATCTTCAAGCCTTCCTTGGAAATCACAAATCCCAAGTACAATAACTCCTTCAGAAACATACATTTTTTCAAATTGATGAGTAGTTTCTCTTCTTTCAACTGTTGTAACACCTTTCTCACAGCGTCCAAGTGTTGTTCTTTGGTTTTACTAAAAATCAAAATGTCATCCAAGTATACAACAAGAAACTTCATTCATAACTCCCATGAATGTGTTGGGAACATTAGTTAGTCCAAATGGCATAAGTAACCACTCAAACAATCTGTCCATTGTCTTGAACGTTGTCTTCCATTCATCACCTTCCCTTATCCAAATTTGATGGTAACCACTCTTCAAATCAATCTTTGAAAATTACTTGGCCCCACTCAAATTGTCCATGAGGTTATCCATCCTTGGTAAAGGAAATATGTACTTGATAGTAATATTGTTAATAACTTAGGTGATATGTAAATTGTCGTGGATATTCCACTGGAACGGTTTGTCACGATAGATCTAATAAAATATTGAAATCTTTACTATTAAGGTTATTTTTTCTTTAGATCTCCAGAATATTTAGTCATTGATTTTCTGCTTATACATGAAATAGATAAAATGCGGAAAATAGAGAACAGTAAAATAAAATCACACCATCTACAAATAAGCACAATATATGACCTCAGAAACCCAATACGGGAGAAAACTCAGCTAGAAGATGAAGTTGCTCTGCTCTCTTTTATCTGGTATAGAAATGATGCAAGTACAAAGAAAGAGGCACTCTCCATGAAGTTGTCTTTGACATGTGGCTTGTATGGCTGCTATAGAATCTCTCCTCCTCTATTATTCTCACAAAATACTATTCTCGGATGTTCTTCTCAGCTATGGAATGCAATACAATGAAAAAGAATGGAACCCCTTCTCCTCCTAGTGACCTGGTATTTAACATAGTACGATAGCCATCTAGGGGTAGGTTTTTAATTCCTCAACCCTCAATTGTGATAGGTTTTTGGACCTAGAATATTCTTGAAATTACATACATGGATAGCCTCATATGCTTGAGTAACGAGGGTTGACGTGGCATCCTCGTACCATGGTGGTAAACATGGTAGGTCAACTTGTGGGAGGCATAACTTTTTCATACGAGCTCTGATTGACGTGATTTTTGCACCATTGGAAAGGTATCGATGTGTAAAATAGAGTCACGGGGTCCTAGCTATGATAGAAACGTTTTAACCTTCAAAAATGTCATTTGATGCCTCAAATGGCCCCGGAAGGTTTAAGGCCCCAATTTTCCAAACTAGGACCTGCAAGATGATTCCTCCAATTTTTACACTCTAAAAGAATCGAGATAGATGAAAAATAATATAATGATCCAATCTATATCATCATGAATCAATGTTCATTATCCATTCACCTCCTTTCTTCGGCGTCAAAACTATAGGTACAACACACATACTCAAACTTTCTCTGATCAATCTTTTGTCAAGCAACTCTTGCACCTGCTTATTTACTTCCTCACTCTTTGTTGGAGTCATATAATAAGAGATTTATTTGGTAGACTTGCTCCTAGTATCAAATCAATATGATTTGATTTACTCCTCAAGAGAGGTAAAACTACTGGTAAATCATCTCCCACAATCACTTTAAATTCATTCAACAAAGGTTGAATTTATGGTGGCATAGAGCTCCTCTTTCCACTCTCTAGAATTTTCTTGGAATTAAGGCCAAATAGAAATGGGTCCCTTTCTGGTTTGGCTGAACACATCATTATGCGATTTCTGCTACAAACATTTATGTTGTGATTTACTTTGTTGTCACTACTAGTTGACTCGGTCTCTACCATTGGCTCCAATCTGTATCGTTGTCCATATTTTAAAAAATCATAAGTATTCTTCCTTCCATCATGGAAAAAAAAATTGTCGAACAACCATGGTCTTCCAAGTAATATGTGATAGGAATCCATCTCCACTATGTCATACAATGCATGCTCACTAAGATTTTCAATCTAAAAACTCAACAAGCATTGCTCAGTCACAGTCACTTGTTGTCCTCTTTTCAACCATGATACCTTATATGGATTCAGATGTGGAATGATTTTCAATTTTGATTTCTACATTACTTCTTTAGATACTAAATTTTATGTACTTCCACCATCGATGACAAAATGACAACACTTATCCTGAATTTTTCATTTAGTTTTGAACACTCTTTATTTGTTCAATTTCTTTTGTTTCCTTTGTCTCGGGCTTGAGTAATATTCTTCTGAACAACAGGTTTTCTCCTTGCTCTCGTTGAATTACTTCCACATTTCCACAAGCAATTGTTGTCTCATCCGCTTGGGTAACTTGTGTTTTGGCTTCATTTATTCTTGTTGCATTTTTCCTCTCTGGACATTATGATGCTTTGTGACCCTTTATTCCACATCTATAACATGTAATCACATATTTTCCTCTACCAAACCTCTTCCTCTTCCAGTGCCACTTCCCCCTCTTGTACTTTGAATGTTGGTAATTCCATCCTCCTTTTCACTACTTCAAGTAGCATTTGTTGACTGTCGTTACCTCCAGTTCATTTTCCTTAGAAATTTTGTTGCAACCTTCTATAAATATTTTCCTCCACCTTTAAAGCATCTTTATAGGCTTCATCTACATTACGTAAGTAAAGTGTACTCATTTCATCCTAAATATGATACTTCAATCCATTTGCGTACATTTCCTAGGGATAACTAAGGAGATTATGTCTCGAGGCCCACAAGTCCTAGACATGGAGTACCAAGAGCCATATGACTTGAGCCTAGCCCTATAGGGCCCATATTTTCTTCAGTGTGTCCTATCTATCAGCAGCAGCAACATCCATCCCATTGGCCTGATTCTGAAGTAGCAATGGGTCTTGCTCCATGAGGTAATGAGTCTGGGTATCATGGTATGTGTCACTCGTATTTTCGAAGCATTTGAATATGTGCACTGAACTCTCTTTTGTTTCAAGACATTTTCTTGTAAATTATGCTCTTTAACTTGTTCATACCTGGGGGGGGTGACAGAGTTCCCTAGTAAGTTGGTTCCCTTAGGTATGAGTTTCCACTAGGTGGGTCTATGAAAGGTCATCATCCATTCCTTCCATACTCGCCACTTTTCATCATTATCCCTATCATCTTCCCCCTACCTTGGTTCAAGCATTGGGTATGTCAAGCTAGTAAGGGTTGTACCTTGCCTTGTGGGAAAAAGGGGCTAAAGGTCCAGAGGGTAAAATTAGCTGGAAAAAGTTAAAATAAAAAATGAAACCTTGAGATGCTTCGGCCAGGGATTCTCGAGAAATCAATAAATGGCTTCTCAACAAAAAAAGGGGACCCATAAAATAAAATAAAAACTCAAGATCTAGTTGGTAGATAGGAGGTGTCATCGTGAGTCGGCCTATTAGGTCCATCATCATGTAGAAGTATGACATTGCCATCCATATGGTCACCAAATCAGGTATTTTCTCTTGGTGTCATAGCCAAGAGAAAGGGGGTCTCATCACGAGCCAACCTTCTCATTTTCGTGAAGTGCTTGTGCGTAACGTTGTCACCACTAGTCACCACACCAAGACAATGTCCCCGAGCTATTCTATTGAAAAGAAAATGAAATAAGACAAAGAATAAAAGGCATTGAATGGGCTAGGAAAAAATGGCATCCATGACAAGGTGCAACTCGCCCTCTATAGAGGCATCCACAGGTAAGACCTACATTTCCCTATTATCATTGCACCCCTTGCCCAAACATTCCCTACACCATTTCATACACCTACATGACCTAGATTGGTCTTCACCTAGGAAACACCCCAAACTATAGGAGGATTAGCCCAATAGGACATCCTAAGACCCTCTCCAAACCTGGCTTGTTAAACTTCATAACGTCTTTGATCATTTGTCTAGGTAAAGGAGGGTTTGATGCACATGTTTGGGTAATTTGATTATTAGACATGATTGACATTGTTATGATCCCTGTGACTTATGAGCCCATGGAGGGCGTACTTGTTGTTGTTGTTACAGGACCATGCCCGATGGACATGTATATATGGGGAGATGATTATCTCGAACCTCCATGGGGTTAAAATCCAACCAGATGGATGTTGTGACCCCATCCAGGGGCAGAGAGACACCAGAGGCTTGCACCGAAGAAAAAGAAGGGCGTTCCACCATAGACACTTTGGCAGGACTGGACCTAGGGGTATATTTCTCTCCCCCCTAAACGTTGGCCTTGGGAGGCCGATGAAGTTCACCCTTATGACTCTAGACGTCACCCAGCGTTAGATGGACATGATGGAGGCAGTTGTGTGCCAGGTGGCACATCTGGCATCATCTAGAGGCCTTGGAAGGCCTAACATTTTGCTCATTGATCCTGACATCCCACTTATGAGGCCCAACGTCACCCTAGGAGGGAATGACGTCACCTCTACTGCACATTTTAGGGTTTAATTCTTTAAATTTATGTAAAAACTGGATTTTTGATGTAATTTGGCAATGTCAGCCTTTTCTGACCTAAATTTTAATTAAAGGTCATTATCATTGTATAAATAAGAGATAAATCTCTTGTATCTTTCATCATCTTTCACTCACACAAGTGTGAGGTCTGAAATTCAGCCCTCTTTAAGGGTACGTTGCTTAAATTAAGTGGTGCGCAACTTCTTGGAGAGGCTATTCTTGGTGTATTTTTGGCATTTTTCATGGTGGAAAGTATTCAAATAGGGTTTGTTGCTAGATTATTCTTGATGAAGTAAGTAAATCTGTAATTCTTCATTTATTTTTGAATGGTTAAGGTAAATTTTCTTGTTCATATCAAAGATTATGAAATTGTTAGTTTGAAACCCTAGGGAAGAAGCATATGTTACTATCCTTTTCCTTATAATTTTCCATCTACTTGAAATTGCTAGAGGAGATCTCTTTTCAAGAATATACTAGAGCCATACCTTTGTAGCACTCTAGTATCATTTCTTCATTAGCTTCATATATTTTATTTCAAACTTAATCTAAGGAAGAAGGAAATCGATAGGACCTAAGGTTACTTACTTTCTAGCAATATTTCCTTCTAGGGTTTTGACATTGAGGCCTTAGGTTACTAACACCTCAATCATCTCACCCATCCCCTTATATTATCTATTATCATTGTTGTTTCCTCTAAGAGTTGTTGCTACTAACCTTGACTTTATTACCCTAAAAGGCACTAGTTCACTCTGTACAAGTGATTGATTGACCAAATAACTCTTAAACCATCTTCCCTAAGACTTTTACTAACTCCTACTAACTTTAAACTAGACTAACTCACTAACTAATTTGTTTTTGTTGCAAAATATTTCTCCATCCATCTATAACAGCAACAAATTCATCCTAAAAGCAATATTAAAAGTTCATTAAACATTGCCATAATTGCTTCTCACAACTATTATCATTTTGTCAACTTAAGGCTATTGTATCTTGTCATTTTTAAGCATTATTGAGGCCTAATTGTTGTGGTAGTTGCTAAATATTCATTGATGTTAAATATTTATATTTCTTCAGGTTTACATCATCTTGTTTATCTTTCAGAAGTTTATGGTTTTATGAAGCATTGACATCATATGGTACTTGCAAATTACATTTCTTTTCTACTTGTTGTCTTGTTTTGGGCAGGTACACTTAATTTATATTTTGCTTCATCTCAATAAACCTTGTAACTTTTGATCAGAGTGACATGTGAGAGTGGTGGGACTTTCTTATAACTTTCACCTTAGCCTTGTCAAACCCCTAGGTCACTGGGGATGTCTTCCCCGGGGTACTATGATATACTCATAAATAGAAAGAGGTTTCCTATTAAGGTGACAGTGATAGGTTATCCTCCTTGTTACACCAATTTAGTATCCACTTGTCTTTGGCTTTGGGCAAGTACAAACTGCACGATAACATTTTGGCACTGTTTTTGGGGAACACTGAGTCAATTTTCCTCAAAGACGACACTTTTCGATAATTCTTTCCTCAAAATCCTTTATCTTACAAAGCTTTCCAGGCGAATCCACTTAGGGTGATCCCTCATCCCTTTGATAGTTTTAAGAAAATTATCTCGTGACTCCACAAAGCTCTGTTGGAAAACTGAGAAGGGGGGGGTGAATCAGTTGTTACTATGCTTAAACAATTATGCCCATTTTAAACTCTTTACAGAACACTCAATGGCGATCACAATAACACAGGGAAGTAAGCAATAGAATATTCAACATCCATCACACACATGAAATACACAGAGACAGATATTTTCCGAGGAAACCCATAAAGGGAAAAACCTCTTCTTCTTGATATGATAAGTAATCTTTATTTTCTGTACATTATCATTCTTAGGAGCACCAACTCCCTTTGAGGCTACCACCTCTATTTTACAAGCACCAACTTGATGAGAGCACTAACTCTCTGGTTTCTCTAGCACCAACTTCCTGAGTTTTCCAGCACCAACTGGATGGAAGCACCAACTTCTAGTTACACAAGCACCAACTTGTATAACAGAGAGCAATAGTTCTCCCTTGCACCACCTTGCCACCCTAGTTTTTCTGGATGCAACCAGATGGAAGCTAAAACTCCTTGTGTTCAAGCACCCACTTGAAAGTCTAACGACAACAGTCCTCCCTAGCACCTCCCTACCACCCTGAAATATAAGTCTTTGTTATTCTTATATATATCACAGTTATACAGAACTTATCCATGGCTTACAAGTCTCATCATTGTTCTGCTACACTACTCGGCTCTACCTGCATCAATGTCTCTCTGCATGCCTCTCCTTGAGCTTTATGTTCTTCTTCTCTATCTCTGCATGCGCACATCGGCTTTCTCTTCCTCTCTCAGATATTCATTTTTGTTCTATCTATTTCTTCTATGCTTTATTCTCTGTGAATGATTTCCATTCAATGTGCTACGCCTCTTCCACACAGCATGCTCTTTTTTTGCATGAATAACTCCCTACTGAATCCCATGTCTCTTCTCTGTTATGGGTGCATTTATCATGCCAAGTCCTCTACCAGTTCATATACTCAACTCTTCGTCCTCTTTGGCAATCATGCTAAGTATGTTCTTCATCAATGGTTGTTATGCTGAGACTATTCGTCATCAGTGGTTGTTATGTTGAGATTCTCCAGCTTCTTTGGCAGTTAGAGTCTTCAACGCATTTCTATCTGTCAATTGTCTAAATGATGAATCTTCATTCCACTAGAACTTACCTCAAGACTCTTCGGCTTCTCTGGCGATCACCTTGAAGCCTCTCTGAATTCTATGGCAGAATCAATCAGTCATTTCTGGCAGTTACAGAGAAAACCTTTGCGTGCTCATCCCTTTGGCACATTTTCCCTTCCTGAGAAAAATACATAGTGGGCGCTAGCTTTACTGGCTAAGCCCCTTCCTTTCACGTGACCACGAGTTGTGATCAGACACCTATCCAGAAGGCACTTCGCGATCTTGGCGATCTCTGATGTGGAGCCTAGAGACGTTCTAGCTACTCCCCTAATCCTTTGACGATGTGACCTCTAGTTATGACCCAGGGCTTAACCTCCTGGGTGCTTCGTGACTTCACGTATCGCGAACTCCTATTGTGAGTCGCCTTAGTTCTCCCAACTCGCGATCTGCAAAGTGGAGCTTAGAAACATGCTAGCTCTTCCCTTAAACTTCTTGTATGTGACCATGGCTATGACCACAGGCCTAACTTTAGAAACTATGCTTGCTAGATCAATGGTCCAGATCTCTCCCTTTGATCGACGGCTATGATCAAATCGTGATTTCGCGTCTCGCAACTTCAAAGGTTAGACTCTCAATTTCCCAATACTTTCTCCAAATCAACGGTCCACCATCCTTTGTATTTCAACGGTCTAGATCTCTTTTTCGAGAACTTGGACTTCATTTTTGGTCGTGCCAAATCAACGGTCTAGATCTCTCCATGATCCAACGGTCGAGATCACTTCTTTGCATTTCTGGATTTCGCAAGTTTCTACAACTTTTCCTTTGACATTCTCAATTTGCAAGTCAACAAAAAGATTATATCTTGCCACGTGTCCTTTGGATCCAACGGCTCAGGTCTCATTGTGAACTCAGACTTTGCGAATTCTCGTTTCTCCTATCTCTGAGCTGACACTTCCTCCCGACTTGGAAGAAATTCTAAGTGTTTGACGCCTCGACCTTTGATCCTTCTGTGAGTCCTATTGAATTTGGGACTCGTCTACGTTTATGAAAAACGCTATCTCTCATGAGCTTTGGCAGTGAAGTTAACCTCGGCCCTAGCGCACATTTGCGCTCTGCATGCAAATCTGCACTATCTCTTCTGAGCTTCTCGAGCTTTCTCTTTTGTGTCTTCCCAAAAGACTTCTGGTGCCCACCTGGCACAATCTACCTATAATCATGCCATCATTGTTGTTTTTATTGCATGTAAACATGCCATCGATCGTTTTTTTTCTTGCCACATCGTCGTTGTTGTTATCGCCATCAATGACAAGCACACTCTGCCTATAAACATGCCAATAATATCCCCCTTTGGCATTGATGGCAACCCTGAATGGCTACACTTCTACTTAGACCTCTAACTCTAGCATGACCACACCTTTTCTCCCCCTTTGACATGAATTTCCAAGAAGACATGTTCCCCCTGAGTTGTTGCAATACTTTTCAGGGTATCAGATATTCAACCAACACATACTCCCCCTGACAGGATGGACTCTCTTAGGTTGATAATGGGGTCACACCCAACTTCTGGCGTAGATACTCAAACTGATATTTTGCAAGTGGTTTAGTGAATATATCAACAATCTGATCTTTGGATGGAATAAAATGCAAAGAAAAAATAGTGTTGATCACCTGTTCTCTCAAGAAGTGATACTTGATGGGTATATGCTTGATCTTGGAGTGAAAGACAGGGTTCTTTGACACACTGATTGCACTGGTATTGTCACAATGAATTGGGATCAGTGCAATATATTTTACCTCCAAGTCTACAAGTGTCTGAATCATCCACAATACTTGGGTATAGCAAGTGGTAGCTGCAATGTATTCATCTTCTGTAGTTGATAATGAAATGGAACCTTGCTTCTTGCTTAACTAGGATACAAGGGAATCTCCTAATAAGAATGTGTCTCCACTCATGATTTTCCTTTCATTCATGCAGTTAGCCCAATCAACATCTGAATAGACTGATAGTTGAAAATTTTGATTCCTAGGATACCATAGACCATAGTCCATGGTCCCTTTCAAGCATCTGAATATTATTTTGACAGCTAACAAATGGATTTGTTTAGGTGCAGCCTAATACCTTCCTACCATTCCAATAGCATGCATTATGTCTGGACGTGATGATTTGATGTAAAATAGGCTGACTATCATAGACCTATATGAACTCTGATCAACATCAGGTGAGTCATCATCCTTGCTTAACTTTTATCCAGTGACCATAGGTGTGCTCATAGGTGTAGAATTTTCCATTTGAAACCTTTTCAAATTTTCTTTTAGATATTTCTCCTGAGAAAGAAATAATCCTTCAAAATTCTGACTAATTTGCAGACCAAGGAAAAATGATAGTTCCCTTATCATAGACATTTCAAATTCAAACTGCATGGCAGAGGCAAACCATTGTATCGACGAAGCATCATTGCTTCTTAAGACGATGTCATCTACATAGACCAACACAATGAGAAAATCATTACCCTCTATTTTGATATATAGATTGTTGTCAATTGTTCCTCTCTTGAACCCTTTGTCTTGAAGATACTTATCTAGTCTATAATACCAAGCACGAGGATCTTGTTTTAACCCATATAAAGATTTCTTCAGCTTGCAGACAAAGTCAGGGTTATCTGACAGTTGGAAACCCTCTGGTTGTTCCATATAGACTTCTTCTTTTAGATCTCCATTTATAAAAGCTTAATTGGCATCCATTTGGTAGACTTTAAACTGTTTATGACAAGCATAGGCAAGAAACATTCTAAAAGATTCTAATCTTGCTACGGGCGCAAATGTTTCATCAAAATCTAGTCCTTCTATTTGAGCATATCCTTTGCAGACCAATCTAACCTTATTTCTTACAATATTTCCTTGCTCATTCATCTTATTTTTGTAGACCCATTTTGATCCTATTACATTTTTATTTGTTGTGTCATTCTTTTCAATCTGGTCCAATTCCTCATTCATTGATTTCAACCAATTTACGTCTTTACTAGCTTCATTAAAGTTGTTGGGTTCCACCATGGATATGAAGGCCATATGTGATTGCTTGGTGTCTTTGATTATTCTTCTCCTGGTTTTTACACCTTTGTCTTTCTCACCAATTATCTGACTTTCAGGATGATTCTTTTGAGTAATTCTGGAGGAAGGGTTTGATGTTGATTGGTGTCCTGACTCTTCTTGTGTGGGTGTCTCTTCTCCATCTGATTCTTGGACCTGTTCCTCTTCAGTTTCAATTGTGTCCTCTATAGTAAACTCAATATTGATCACTTGTCTTACTGGGACTCCTTCATCAACCTTTAAATCAATGCAATCAACTAATTTATGCAATCTTTTATTAAAGTATTTGTATCCTTTGTTGTTGGTAGCATATCCTAAGAAGATGCCTTCATCATCCCTGTCATCATACTTACCAAGGTTTTCATTATTATTCTTTATGTAGCACTTACTCCTAAATAATTTGAACTGTTTGATTGAAGAAGTTCTTCCATACCACAGTTCATAAGGTGTCGTGTCACTATGTGGTCTGAGGTGGGATTTGTTAAGAATATGGGTTTTTGTGTGTATTGCTTCTACCCAGTAAGTTTGACCAATGGTCTGCTCATTCATCATTGACATGGCCATTTGTTGAACTGTTTTGTTTTTCCTCTCAAGTACTCCATTTTGTTGTGGAGTTCCTGGGATCGTGTATTCTCTCTTAATCCCATGTTTATCATAGAATTCCTTGAAATCACTTAAAATAAATTATCCTCTTGTTTCTGATCTTACTTCCATTAATCTCTTGCCTGTTTGATTCTCAGTTAAGGCCTTAAATATTTTAAATTTCTCAAATGCTTCAAAATTTTCTTTGAAGAAAGAAACACAAGTAAGTCTAGAGTAATCATAATGACCAACATAAAGCAGTTTTCCTTCCCTATGCCTTCTTGTCTTGATGGTACACATATATCCATATGGACTATTTGGAGTGTTTTCTCTGTTGAAGTAGATCTCTTGGATTTAAATTATGTCCTGGTCAACTTTCCTACTTGGCAGGGTTTACACATAGATTCTTGTGGATTTGATATTCTTGGAAGATCTTTCACTGCCTCAAGATTTTTTAGCTTGATTAAGTGGTCAAAGTTTAGATGTCCAAGTCTCTTATGCCATAACCATGTTTCATCATGTTTGCGTAGGTGACACTCTTCTTTATCTTATTTCAGCACATATACATTATTTCCTATCCTTATTCCTTTAGCCACCACTTGTCCCGAGTTTACAAACTTTATCTTATAATCCTTGGAAGTGAACACCACTTCACATCCTCTGTCACACATTTGACTTACATTGAGAAAATTATGTTTCATCCCATCTACAAGCAGAACATTCTAGGATTTTCCTTTGCCATTACTTAAACTCACCATCCCTTTACCCTTGATTTTACCCAAAGAATCATTTCCAAAGGTTACATTTCCTGATTTTCTTTCACTTAGAGATAGAAACTTACTTTTGTCTCTCGTCATATGTTTGGAGCATCCACTATCAATATACCAGGGGTTCTTTTGTCTTTGAGCAAACAACACTAATCCACACTTGTGATTTTCTTTCTTCTTCCAAACCTTGACATTTTTAGCAGAGAAATTCAAGTTTGGCTCATAGTTCCTTAAGCGACAATCTACAGCTTTATGTCCATAATTATGGAAGGTGTGACATTTTGGTTCATTGAATAGATGATCATAATGATTGTTATGCTTAACCTGTGTCCTTTTCCTAGCCATCACATGACTTGCAGTCTATGATTGTTTGTTACTTGTCTGTCTCATTCTTTGTTGTGGAAAATATCTATTCCTTGAGTGTTTTGATTGCTCATATATAAATTTTAAAGAACAGTTTATAGCATTGTGACCAAAGTTAGAACAGAAAAAACAATATCCATAGAACAATCCTTTGTACCTGGAAAATGGTTGTCTTCTTTGAGCAGGTCGATTTCTTCCATGCTGATGATTTCTTTGAGTAGAGGGTGTATTATTTCTTTGTTCTACAGATTCAATTCTGGTGCTTTTTCTTCACTCTTCCTTGGCGGTTGATTATCTTCCTTTGTTTCTCCATATTTATTGTTGTTAATGAATGTAGATTTGACAAACTTGATGGATTTTTTGGTGCTTGGTTAACCACTACTTGATCCTTCTTCATAACCCAAACCAGTTTTCAACTTTGGATTCCTTTGTTGATTCAAAATGATGGCTAATCCTTTTGAGGCTTTAATGCTTAGAAGATTTTGGAGATACAATTCTTTAAACTTCTCCATCTCTTTTCTGGTTTGTACTACCTCTTCTTCCAAGGCTTCACATGTTGCTTTCTTCTCTGATAATTTTTGTTTCAAAATGTCCTCTATTTTCTTTGCCTCTTCTCACTCCACTTTTAGCAGGGCAACGTCTTCATCGGGTTTTTTACTGCCTTTCTTGAAATGTATCAGCAATTGTTCGTGGTTTCTCTTCTTAAGTCTGACTCTATCAATCTCTTCCAAAGAGTTGATCAACTCTCCTTCCAATTCAACCACATCTTCTTCATAATTATCATCACTTCATGTGATTTTATTATCATAATCCTCTTTGGCCATAAGCATGAAGTCATTTACCTTATCTTCATAGGAAGAGTCACTATCTGTGTCTTCTGAAGAGTCATCATTGTTTACACAAAAACTTTTTTTTTTTATCAAATCTTTTGGATTTGTACTTCTCTTCACCTTCAAAGTTATGGTCCTTCTTCTTGTGTGGACACTTAGATGCAAAGTGACCTATCTTTCCACAGTTAAAACATTTGAAGGGAAACTTGCCTTGGTACTTGTCTGATCCTTTCTTTAGTCTTTTCACAAATTTTGCTTCAATTTCATCAAGCTAAAAATCATCATTCTTATCTACTTTAAATGATGCTTCTCTAGTGGTAGATTTATCTTTATTAATCCTCATTTCATAAGAAATTAGAGTTCCTAGGAGTTGATCAATAGATAGATTCTTAAGATCATTCATTTCTTCTATTGCAGAAACTTTTGGATTGAATCTATCAGGCAGAGATCTTAAGATCTTCTGAACTAATAATACGTATTCAATCTTCTCACCAAGACCTTTCATGGAATTCGCAAGCTCCTCAACTCTTAAGAAAAATTTATTAATTGTTTCATCCTCATTCATCTTTAGTTGTTCAAATTGTAATCTATAGGTTTGAAGCTTGGCATCCTTTACCTTCTCATTACCTTCATAATTGCTAATGATTTTGTCCCACATTGCTTTGGCAGATTCTAAGTGCATAACTTTTACAAATTCGGCTTCTGCAAGCCCACTCGGAATAGCATTCATAGCCTTAGCGTTGAAGATGAATTCTAGCTTATCATCCTTATTAGCTAGTACAACTGGATTTACATAACCAGTCTCTACCACATCCCAGACATCTGCACCTAAAGACATTATGTAGGTTCTCATCCTAACCTTCCAGAAGCCAAAGTTTTTTCCATTGAATAGAGGATCCTTATTGGTTTAAGTTCTTTCATGACTTGTCATGTTTAAGCTTACTGATCTACGTTTAATAAAAGGAACTAGCTCTGATACCAATTGTTGGACATCTGAGAGGGGGGGGGTAAATTAATTGTTATTGTGCTTAAACAATTATACCATTTTAAACTCTTTACATAACACTCAATGACGATCACAATAACGTAGGGAAGTAAGCAATATAATATTCAACATCAATCACACACATGAAATATACAGAAACAGATATTTCCCGAGGAAACCCATAAAGAGAAAAACCTCTTCTTCTTGATATGATAAGTAATCTTTGTTTTATGTACATTATCATTCTTAGGAGCACCAACTCCCTTTTAGGCTACCACTTCTTTTTTACAAGCACTAACTTGATGAGAGCACTAACTCTCTGGTTTCTCTAGCACCCACTAGAAGGAAGCACCAACTCCCTGAGTGTTCCAGCACCAACTGGATGGAAGCACCAACTTCCAGTTACACATGCACCAACCTATATAAAAGAGAGAAATAGTTCTCCCTTGCACCACCCTACCACCCTAGTTTTTCTGGCTGCAACCAGATGGAAGCTACAACTCCCTGTGTTCAATCACCCACTTGAAATTCTAAGGACAACAGTCCTCCCTACCACCCTAAAATATAAGTATTTTTTATTCTTGTATATATCACAGTGATACAACATTTATCTATGGCTTACCAGTTTCATCATTGTTCTACTACACTGCTTTGCTCTGCCTGCATCAGTGTCTCTCTGCACACCTCTCCTTGAGATTATTTTTCTTCTTCTATGTCTTTGCATGCACACATCGGCTTTCTCTTCCTCTCTCAGATATGAATTTTTGTTCTAACTATTTATTCTATGCTTTATGCTTTGTGTATGATTTCCATTCAATGTGTTACGCCTCTTCTGTGTGTTTCATCTCTTCCACATAGCATGCTCTTGTGCGCATGAATAACTCCCTACTGAAGCCCATGTCTCTTCTCTATTTTCCGTGCATTTATCATGCCAAGTCCTATGCCAGTTCATACACTCGACTCTTTGCCCTCTCTGGTGATCATGTTGATTTTGTTCTTCATCATTGGTCGTTATTCTGAGACTATTTTTCATCAGTGGTCATTATGCTGAGATTCTCCGGCTTCTTTGGCATTTACATTCTTCGACACATTTCCATCTGTCAATTGTCTAAATGATGAATCTCCATTCCACTAGAAGTTACCTCAAGACTCTTCGGCTTCTATGGCAATCACCCTGAAGCCTCTCTAAATTCTCTAGCAGAATCAATCAGTTGTTTCTGGCAGTTACAGAGAAAACTTCTACGCGCTCATCCCTTTGGCACATTTTCCCTTCCTGAGAAAACTAAATAGTGGGTGCTAGCTTTCCTGGCTAAGCCCCTTCCTTTCACGTGACCACGAGCTGTGATCAAATGCCTATCCAGAAGGCACTTCACGATCTCGACGATCTCTAATGTGGAGCCTAGCGACGTGCTAGCTCCTCCTCTAATCCTTCGACGATGTGACCTCTAGTTCTGACCCAGGGCTTAACTTCCTGGGTGCTTCGTGACTTCGCGTATCGTGAACTCCTGTTGTGAGTCGCCTTAGTTCTCCCAACTCGCGATATGTGAAGTGGAGCTTAGAAACATGCTATTTCTTCCCTTAACCTTCGTCGATGTGACCATGGCTATGAACAAAAGCCTAACCTAAGAAACTACGCTTGCCATATCAATGGTCCAGATCTCTCCCTTTGATCGACAGCAGCAATCAAATTGTGATTTCGCATCTCGCGACTTCAAAGGTTAGAGCACCTCCTTTCTTCGACTCTCGATTTCCTGATACTTTCTCTAGATCAATGGTCCTTTGTATTTCAACAGTCTAGATCTCTTCTTCGAGAACTCAGACTTCGTTCTTCGTCGTGCCAAATCAACGGTCCAGATCTCTCCGTGATCCAACGGTCGAGATCACTTCTTCGCATTTTAGGATTTCGTGAGTTTCTGCAACTCTGCCTTTGACATTCCCGATTTGCGAGTCATTGAAAAGATGACCTCCTTCCATGTGTCCTCTGGATCCAACGGCTCGGATCTCATCGCAAACTCGGACTTCGCAAATTCTCACTTCTCCTATCTCTAAGCTAATGCTTCCTCCCGACTTGGAAGAAATTCTAAGTGTCTAAGGCCTCAACCTTTGATCCTTCTACGAGTCCTGATCAATTTGGGACTCGTCTGCATTTCTAAAAAACGTTATCTCTCCAGATCTTTGGCAGTGAAGTTAACCTCGACCCTGGCGTGCAGTTGCGCTCTGCATGCAACTCTGCACTATCTCTTCCGAGCTTCTCGAGCTTTCTCTTATGCATCTTCCCAAAAGACTTATAGTTCCCACCTGGCACAATCTGCCTATAATCATGCCATCGTTGTTGTTTTTCATGCCTATAAACATGCCATTGATCATTGGTGTTCTTACCACATCGTCGTTGTTGTTCTTTCCATCAATAACAAGCACACTCTACCTATAAACATGCCAACAAGCTCAAGGAGGTATACCAATCCTCCCAAGTCCTTTAGAAGAAAACCTCCCCGAAACTCTCTTATAGTAAAATCACTATTTGGAGGCAATCTTCCTTTAAACACAATGTCTAGCACAAGAAATCAGACTCTTAGACATGAAAAACATACCAGGATACCCTAGGAAAATTCCCCCTAAGTATGAGAAATGGTTGCATAAATTCACTGGTAATGATGTAGTCAGTGTCGAGGATCATATGAGAAACTTTTGGGCCTTCTTTCGACTTCATCCCATCAGTGATGATGTTGAAGACTTAGCTATGAAATTTTTCTCTGCTACCCTCCATGATGACGCTAGACGATGGTAAAATGGTCTCCTTGACGCTAGTATTAAAACCATGGATAAATTGGAGGAAATATTCCTCAAAATATGGAGTGTCTAGGAAGACCCCAACATGTTGTTTATAAGGCTGAGTAACATCACAAAACAAGAGAATGAAACTGTTAGGGAATTTCATGATAAATTTGGAAACTTAGTGCAAAATATCCCAATGAGCCATCATCCTTCAGATAGTTTCCTTCTCTTTCTTTACACCAAAGCCTTTGCAAGACACATGGGCTTTCTCCTCAGAGACAAATCCCCTAAAAAAATCTAAGAATCCCAAGAGGTAGCTACAAGGATTGAAGACAATTTATCATCATCTAGAGTTGAGCCTTTCTCTACCTCAAGAGTCAAACTGGATGCTAAACCTAATATAGTCCATAATGTCGAACCTACCTCAGATATTAGCGCTATCTTGGAAAATCTACAGTTGATTGTAGATGGAATGGTAAAAACCCAAGAGTTAATGATGAATAGGATTGTCAATTTGGAAAGAGCTCAACAACACTCCTAGGGTTCCTTACAAAGGGAAATTCCAAAAAGGAACTCAAGTTTTTAGACCAAAAAATGATCAAGAAGTTCCTAATACTTTAGCCCCCACAAACATGGTAGATGAAAACCCTTGGTTCTTATAGTGCATAGACTCACATTGGGAGCATGAGTTGTTGATGTTTGGAAAACATCGGGAATACATTCTCTAAAGATAATAATTAATAATATAATTATTAATTGATTATTAACTATAATATATAATAAGTAAATAATAATAACAAATATTTATTGATTATTCAAGGGGATGCATCCTTTCATGGATGGTCACCTTATGTTCCCTATATATGGAACACTCATCATTTTAATAATATATCGAATATCTCTTATATTGTATATGAAGAAAACCAACATGATGTCAGAGTGGGACTGGGCCTTACTCCCTCATGTGAGGGCCTAGGAAAACAACAATGATGAGCTCCAAATTTGCTTGATTGAGCTCGATCCATCCTATTCCATGCAAATATCTGGGATCAATGAATCCAGTAAGGTCACCTGCTCCAACGATAACTAGATAGATATGGAAAGGATGTTTTTTGGGCACATGGTCATATCGTTCCATCCCCCTGTCACACAAATCTTTGATAGAGTCATTGCGTAGGAAGTACAGAGGTTCCCACGGATCCTTGGACAGGTGAAGTCCCGGGAAGTAGGAAGGGAAGACAATGGAGTTCTCTCGGCCATGAGTAGTTTTGTTGTCTATAAAGAGTTGTCAACCAACACTAACGTCATGTTCACATGCATCGAATAGTGACGCATTGGAAACCTGTATCACCTAATTTGAGTTCATGTTACAGTTTGGTGACCATGAAGTTCGGAAAAATTTCAACATTGCTCGAGTGATTGATCAGGTTTGGACCACCTACCAATTCTTTAACCAATGGCCGAGGGTATGCACAATTTTCAAGTTAAGCCATAATTCTTCATGAATGGGGGTTCCTTTATTTTTCACCCACGAACTCATATGCTCTTGGTTTTGGTGATGTTGCCTCTAGATCACGTTGGAGATAACAAGAGTATGGGATATGATCTAATGCCCGACTCCAAGTGATTGGTCAAAGAATCAAAGAAGATACTCTTGAGAGATCATTGGAGGCTGAGAATACCTCTGATTGTTTGCACCCATGTGGAGTGGAATTTTTTATTCTTTGCACCCCATTCTATCATATTGATTATGGTTGAGGTCGAGTTTCCTTTCAGAATCAAGTTACCATTGGAGAAAAGGTCGTGTATATAGTGTCAATGTAAATGATTGGCG
>JZKD02S1676872.1:80800-93506 GCA_000966675.3 Picea glauca
CCAAAATGTACTCATGAACCTGCTATCCCTATCACTGATAATGGTCTTTGGTAGGTCATGCGATCTGAATACCTCTCTGAAAAATAGTTCGACCACCTGTGTTGCGCTGAAGTCTGTGGCTATGGAAAAGAAGTGTGCAAACTTCGTCAACCTGTCCACTACTACAAAAATTCAGTCCTTCCCCTGTGCTCTGGGCAAGCCGGTGATGAAATCCATGGATATGCTTTCCCACTTGTTCTCTGGAATGGGCAAGGGTTGCAGCAGTCCTGCAGGGTGAATTTGCTCATCCTTGTTCTCTCGGCATGTAGTGCATTCTTTGACATGCTTAATCATGTCTTCCTTGAGGTCCTTCCATGAGAACCTCTCTCTCACTTGTCTGTACGTCTTACTAATCCCCTGGTGTCCTGCCACTGGTGAGTTATGACATGCATGTAATATCTTGGCTTTGAAAGTCGATCCAAGAACAAAGAAAATTCGGCCTTTGTAATAAATGAGGTCCTTCATGACTCTAAAGTTATCATCATGTATCTGTTCGTCCAATAGCTAACAAGCGAACTGATCCTTTGCATATTCCACCATCAAGTGATCCTTCCAGTCAACTGACATAACTGACATGGCAAAAATGGATGGCCTCCTAGATAATGCATCCGCTACTGTGTTGTTCTTCCCGTTGACGAATTCAATGTCAAAGTCATAGGCCTGTATTTTGCTTACCCATTTTTGTTGCCTTTCATTCAAATCCTTCTGCTCCAATAGGTATTTAAGATTGTTATGGTCTGATTTGACCACAAACTGTGCACCTACCAAATATTGTCGAAATTTGGCTAGTGCATGCATGATAGCCAGCATTTCTTTGTCATAAATGTTGTAACACAGTTCAGGGCCCCTGAGTTTCCGGCTTTCATAGGCAAGAGGGTGCCTATTCTGCATCAATACAGCCCCTATACCTTCCCCTGAGGCATCACACTCCAAGGTGAAAGGTAGGCCGAAATATGAAAGGGCTAGAACTGGGCAGGTGCTCATTACCTCTTTCATTTTCTCCATCGTGGCTTGAGCTTCTTCACTCCATTTGAAGGCCCCCTTTTTGGTCAGATCGGTCAAGGGTGCACACAGTTGAGAAAACCCCTTGACAAATTTTTTGTAGTATGTGCATATGCCTAGGAATCCCCTTAACTCTGTGAGTGTCTAGGGAGTAGGCCACTCCCTAATGGTTGTTATTTCTTCCTAATGTACCTGTACCCCTTTTTCTCATATGATGTGTCCCAAGTAGAGAACCTATGTCATCCCAAACTCACACTTGGATTCCTTAGCGTATAGTGATTGTTCCTCCATGATCGATAGGATTTGGTCCACATGTCGAAGGTGTTCCTCCCACCTCTTGTTGTAAATGAGAAAGTCATCAAAGAATACTAGCAAGTGTTTCCTCAGTTGTTTATTGAACACATGGTTCATGCAAGACTGAAATGTGGCTAGGGAATTGGTTAGCCCGAAGGGCATTACCAAGAACTCATAATGGTCGTAGTGACACCTGAAAGTTGTTTTTGAGATATCCTCCTCCCTCATCTTGATTTGATGGTAGCCAGAACGAAGGTCAATTTTTTTGAAGTAGACAGCTCCATGCAGCTCATCAAGCAACTCAACAATCATGGGTATAGGATACATGTTTTTGATCATCTTTTTATTCAAGGCCCGAAATTCAATGCACATCCTCATCGTCCCATCCTTCTTCTTGACCAAGACTACTGAAGAAGTAAAAGGGCTAGAGCTTGGCCTGATGTGTCCCATGTCTAGAAGCTCCCTGATGGCATTCTCTATATCGTCTTTATACTTCTTTGGATGTCTATAGGGTGTGGTGATAATTGGTTTAGCCCCTGCCTCTAGTTCGATGATGTTCTCAAACCCCCTATCTGGTAACACACTTGGAGGAATCGGCCCGAACACCTTATGGTGCCTGTCAAGGATCTCTTTGATCTCTGGGGTGTAGTGCACTTTACCCTTCTCATCCACATGTGTCGAAATCTTACATTTCGCTACATACACAATTTCCTCTCTCTTGAAGATGGATTGCATCCTCTTGGTCGTAACCACCCTAGCAGAGTTACCTGTCATGCCTCTGAGCACGACCTTTCGTCCTCCTTCCTCTACAAAGGACATCTCCATGGTCTTGTAATTGGTGGTGATAGGCCCTAATGTGATGAGCCACTGTACCCTTAGGATGATGTTAGTGTCTGGAAGGTCCATCAAATAAAGGTCCTGAACTAGCTCATGCCTTCCCAAGGCGAGCTTCATACCTGGAATGTATCTGTCACAGGGCATAGTACTACCACCTGCTACTTCTACCTTGAACCCTTCAAATTCAACTGTGGGTATATGTCTCCTCTTCAACAATGYTGCGTCAATGAAGTTGTGAGAGGCTCCCCCATCAATCAATACGGACACTCTCTGCCCCTGCAAGACCCCTCTCATCCTGAAGGTGTTGAATTTGGGCACCCCACTGAAAGATGCCAAGGTGGCCTTCTCCTCAATCGTACTATCTTGTTCTGGGATCTCTTCTTTTTCTACCTCTGTGGTTTCAGCCTCTATATTCTGTATTTGACCATAATCTTCCTCCTCTTCATTGTCTGAAGTAACCTCTATGTAGTGTACCTGGCCACGTCCCATGCACTTGTGTGATGGGTTCCATGGTTCCTTGCATGTGAAGCAGAGTTGCTTCCTCCTCAGTTCCCTCCTGGTGTTGTCATCTATTCTTCCACGACCCATGTCAAACCCCCTTGGGTCACATCCTCTTGGGTTCATAGGAGGTCTCTGGTCTCTTCCTCCGATGTTAAGAGGTGGTCTAGGGGTAAGTTTTGGTTTGGCAGCTGGCCCTAGGTCCCTCGTCCTCCAAATAGAATCCTGTAGATTGGTGGGCTTGAAAGCCTTTACCCAACCCCTCATGGGTTCCATCAACCCTTCAGTAAACAACATCATAAGTCTGGTTGGTGAGATGTCTTGCACCGTGACTGCTAGTCTCTGAAATTCTTCAATGTATACCTCTGGTGTAACTGTTTGTCTGAGCTGTGTGAGTTCCCTGAAAGGCAGCTCCGGATCCCCCTGATCGAAACGGTCAATAAGCCTCTGAGTGAATTCTGTGTATGCAATGATCTGATTGTGGCCTAGGGTGATCAATCCATGGTACCACCAATCATGAGCTTTGCCATCCAAGTGCATGGTGGCAAACTTGATGGCTTCCATCTCTCTCATGGGGTTGAGTTGTAGATAAGTATCCAACTTCTGTACCCATGCATGTGTTGTCATCTTGGTTGTACCATCAAAGTATGGGATTTCTATCTTCCCCATCCTTCGTTCTAGCTCATAATTGCTTATGTGATTTGGATTAGGTTTATTTATAAACTTAAGCTGGCAGTATTGATCCAGGAACATATGTCTCTGAATTCCCAAGTCTAGCTCATGGTACTCCCTGGTACACTAAACCATCTGCTCAAGAAAATCATCCACTTGTTCCTGTTGTGACTGTCCATCTGTGAATGTCAGTAAGTATGGTCTAGGATTAGCCCTGCTACCCATCTGCCCATGTGGGGTTCCCCCTCCATGGCTCCCTTCTGACTGATGATAGGAAATTTGCTCAGGATTATACCTGGGATCCTTCTCTGGGTTGTACCTGTTTCCCCCCTGTGAACCACTAGTCTCTCGGTTTCCATATATCTCTGGTCCTTTCCGCTTATGAGTTATCTGAAGTAATAGATCGACTATCCTAGTCTAGTTCTCGTTCACCTTCCTTAGGTTATCATCTACCTTTTTCAAAGTCTCAGTAATTTCGGCTTGTCCTCTGCGGGTTATGTCATAGTTCTCTTGTAGGTGAATGACCAATTTACTTTCTGTTTGGTTTATGGATTTATTGAATTCTTTTTCCAAGTAAGCCAAGCCCTGGGGTTCTTCCTCATCTGACCCCTCCATTTCGGCCTCTGTTTCACTTGCATGTTTCTTCTTTCTGCCCATGTATATACCACTATACCGATGCATGTGCCAATCCTCACAGGTTGAGAGGATCAGAGCTCTGATACCACTGTAATGATCCACTGTTTGTGTTTGTTGATTATCTGTTGTGCAGGTTGCTATTGATGTTTCGGCCTTAGAGTTTGTTCCAGTTATTTAAATGGTGTTCATACAAGATCTACTCAACACATGCAATATCACAAGAATACTCAGATATGGGAAACACAAGCATAGATCTGACCTTTATTATGAAAGCATGAACCAAATACAATATAGAGAGAAGATCTGGAATAATCCTCAGATGGCTCCAATAGATAATAGATATGAGCTGCTACAAAATGCTCCCGCTAATACAAAAGATGCCTCCAAAGGCTGAATATAATTTGAAGATCCAAAGTGCCAACAATAGGTGAACGCTCAACCCTTCATGACTGTTGGTACATCCTGCTGGCTGAAAGGGACCAATATTTCAGTCGGGCTGAAGGAGGTACTCAAATCGTGCCGAAATTTATCAATATGTAGATCAGGGCCAAGGAAACCCCTCCCAGAAGTCTGAAGCTCAAATACTTGATCCTCCTCCGTCAATGGTTGAAACCCTAATACAGTCTGTGCCCTCCTGAAACCCTGGATAGTTCAATAAATCGTTCTAAGTGAAGGACACCTCCAAAACCTATGAAACTCTCCAGAATGATAGATCGGGCAGTGGAAACCCCGTAGAAGAAGTCTGAGGTCCAGATTCTAGGTAGAACTCCCTAGATCTAATAAATACTGAATCATAGGACGTCCTCCTTGCCTCAAGTTCGTCCCAATCTGTAGCTGAAAATCTGATGGTGATAACTCTTCAAGAAAACATTCAAAATGATAGTTGAGATCCTGCAAGTAAAACCCAAGTGTCGGAATACCCCCAAGCTCTCTTGATTGGTTGGATCAATCTCTTCTTCAAATGATGGTGCGCCCCTGCTGGAAATTCATGAACAGTACGGCCCTGCTTGCTTCTTGAATCGATAGGGGGATCTGTGATGAGTGTAGAATGGTGTGGGTGGAGTATTTCATCCCCAAGACCAAGCTTGGAACAAGGTGAGTGGGTCTTCCACCACTGAGTTGATCACAAGGGTTTGTGACAGCAAAACCCTCAAACTGTATGCTCAAGAGCAATAACAAACAATTACCAAAATCCAGAATGCTCAAGAAGTGCGCCCTGGCCTTCTCTTTATACTTTTTCTTCTATTTTCCTGTTGAGTTAACTTAACTCCTAGAGTTAACCCTAACTCCAAATCCAGCTCTTCTATTTCTTTGTTGAGTTATCTTTTAACTCATTTTTCACCTTTTTATCAAGTCAACTTAAGAATATAACCTTAATTTAGTTTACCTTTCCCCTCAGTGTGAAACTATGGCCTAGTGGGGACACCTAGACCACTAAGTCTTCCAAACCTCTTCCTCAAGAGGTGGGGGACATTACACCTTACATGCATGTGAAGCATCCATATACTCTGCCTTTGTAGTGGATAAAGTGACTACATTTTGAAGCTTTGACATCCAACTAACAGGTCCTCCTACAAGAGTAAAGACATATCCTAAAGTGGATCTCCTTTTGTCCAAGTCATGGGAAAAATATGAATCTACATAACCGCAAACTAAATCTTTGGAACCATCTTAGGTGATAGAATAACTACTTGTGCCTCTAAGATATCAAAGCACTCATTTCACTGCTTCCCAATGCACTTTTCCTGGATTTTCCATGTATCGACTAACACCAACTACATGTGAAATATTTGGTCTAGTACTCACCATCGCATACATAAAACTTCCCACTGCATTAGCATATGGTACACAAGATATATAATCCTTTTATTCGTCATTACTAGGACATAAACGTAAAGAAATCTTGAAATGTGAAGCCAAAGGGATTTGTACGAGTTTCACATTATTCATACTGAATCTCATAAGTATTTTCTCCACATACTTCTGTTGTGATAACCACAACTTACCATTTTTCCCGTCTCCCTGTATCTCCATGCCTAAGATTTGTTTTGTTGCAATAGATCCTTCATATCAAATGCCCTAGCCAACTGAGCCTTTAATCTATTGATTTCGACCATGCTCTTGCTTGCCACAAGCATATCGTCAACATATAACACCAAAATGATGAACATGCCATTTTCCAACTTTTTAAAGTAAACACAATGATCATATTCACTTCTTGTAAAATTTAGGTTCACCATGAAGGAATCAAACTTCTTGTACCATTGCTTGGGAGACTGTCTCAGGCCATACAATGACTTCTTGAGTTTGCAAACAAACCTCTTATTGCGATCCTGAACAAACTCTTTTGTTTGTTCCATATATATATCCTCATCTAAATGTCCATGTAGAAACATCGTTTTAACATCTAGATGCTCTAACTCAAGATCAAGTAAAGAAAAGTGCTAACATAACACGAATTGAAACAAGCTTTGCAACTGGTGAAAATATCTCATGAAAATCAATACCTTCCTTTTGAGAATACCCTTTGGCTACCAGTCTTTCTTTATACCTTTCGACTTTATCGTCAACACCCTTTTTCAGTTTGTAGACCCACTTGCAGCCGAAAACCTTCCTGTCCTTTGGAAGTTCTACCAGGTCCCATGTTTTATTCCTCTCTAAGGAATCCATTTCTTCTTTCATAGCTTTCTTCCATTGAGCACTTTCAGAGACCTTAATTGCTTCCTAAAAACAACTAGGTTCTCCATCAATAGAAACCAAAGCCACAGATGAAACATAATCGTCATACCTTGTAGGAGGATTCCTGACACGTGAAGATCTCCTCAGAGATGGTTGAGGCATATCCTCAGTTTCCTAGATATTTTCTGCATCTACATATTCATCTTCTTCTTCTGGAACTTCTTCATGCTCCTGCCTTTCTGAAGATGGTTGAGTTTCCAATTGAATTTGTTGAACTTGCAGTACTTGTTCTTGTCTCACTTCAACATCTACCAATTCTGATTTTAAGAGTGAGGATTCATCAAATACTACATCTCTGCTTATGATGAGTTTGTGGGCAGTAGGATCCCACAATATGTACCCCTTAACTCCACCATAACCAACAAAGACATATTTCTTTGATCTAGGATCTAACTTAGAACGTTGATCTTTAGAAATAAGAGCATAAGCATCACAACCAAATATTCTCATATTTGAAAAATCACGTGAATGACATGTCCATACCTCTTTTGGAATCTTACAGTGTATTGCAATTGATGGTGACCGATTTATCAAATAACATGTTGTAAGAACTGCTTCTGGCCACAATTCCTATTGCATCTTGGCATTACTGAGCATGCTCCTTTCTCTCTCTTGAAGAGTCCTATTCATTCGTTCAGCAACACCATTCTGTTGAGGAGTATAAATTGTGGTCTTATGTCTTTCGATCCCAGCTTCCCTGCAATAGTTCTCAAATTCCACAGATGTGAACTCACCTCCATTATCTGTCCTTAAACACTTGATTGCCCTGTCAGTGTTCTTTTCAACCAAAGCTCTGAATTGCTTAAAAGTATTAAATACATCAGCTTTTTTTTTTAATAAATAGACCCAAACCTTCCTAGAGTAATTATCTATAAATGTCACAAAATATGACGATCCTCCAAGAGAAACTGTAGGGGATGGTCCCCAAAGATCTAAATGAATGTAATCAAGGATACCTTTGCTTATATGCCTTCTTGCTTTAAACTTTTGTCTACATTGTTTTCCACAAACACAATACTTGCAGAAATTCAAATTCAGAAACTTCAAACTTGGAAGTGACTTACAATCAACCAGTACCTTAAGCCCTTTCTCGCTCATATGACCCAGATGTTGATGCCATAAACAAACAAAGTCACTTGCATCTTCAGATACTACCACTGCTTGATTTACTTTTGTCCTTCCTTCAAGATGATAAAGGTTCTCGATCCTCTTTTCCTTCATGACTACTAAGATGCCTTTGGACACCTTCAGTTCTCCACCTTGAGTTTGTAACGATGTACACCAAGTCATTTTTTTTTAATTTTTTTTTTCATGGTTGTGTTAGGAATTTAAACGTCACTAATTAGTCAACATCGTCGACACATCAATCACATAAATGAACGAAATAAAAATTTTAGTAATCCGATACTACACAGAGCCGACATATCATCCCCATGTGTCATGACACATATATCAATGTATTAACATAATAATTACATCCGTCGAACACCAAAGCATTCTACCATTAATAATGACGCATTACAATACGAAACTTAAAGCTTCAACGCAACTCCTAAGGACCATCAATCCATCAATTCTAATTCACAATTAATCATGACGCACAAGTAACCATCATCGGTGTCTATCATACATCAACATTAAAAATCTTCTACCCACGAGAGTAATAATTCATGAACATTCTCACGTTAACTTAAGCAACGGCATGAGATTAAACTTCAATTAATCCATTGTGCGAGTAAATTAATCGCATAAATTCCATATAGAAAATTATAAATCAACCATCATACATTAGCAAATTTTAAAGGTGCAAGGGTAAAATTCACTGCTTCCATCATACATGACAGTAAGTAAACTTGCGTAAGGTGTCTAGGGTCCACACCATCCTTCAACATTGTTTTTATGTGCACGAGAAGCCGGTCATCTAGACCACATTACTTTTCATTACTTTTCAGTTCGCGCAAGGAGTAGTTGATCATTACATTTATGGAAAAGAAAGGGTGGTTAAGTTCTAAGGGTTGAGGGATAAAAAAAAACAAATCAATCAATAAATCCCACAGTCAATCGAATGGACCAAGATGATAAAAACAAATTGAAGAGAGGTACTCCACCTTTCTCCTAAAAAGCAACATACAAAATCACTTTTAATCAATAATCTGAAATGAAAGGATAACCATCGAATGAAGAATTAAGAACCTTAACTCTCATTCTAAAGACAACACCTTACCCTTCTCATTACTAGTGACAATTAAAACAGTAACCTGGGCCAACAATAACGTTAACCCTTCTCCTTACAATTGACCATGAAAGGCATTAGCTTTTCTCATTCCAAGAACGATAAATGTTAAGTTTTTCACAATTGTGGAGACCACCAACCGTAACATTCTCCATTCCAAGACTATTAAAGACAACAAATTTTCTTAACCAAAATTCAAGAAGAAGGTTAATAATACACTTCCAGTCATAAAAGCATTTATGAAAAACGTAGACAGCCAAGCATCAACATACATTCCAGTCATAAAATTAATTTATGAAAAGCGTAGACAGCCAAGCATCATTACAGGCGGTCTGATAACCCGACGGTCAACGCGGGCTGTCAAGAACAGGGTATCAAATAACATGCTCTCGTCAATGCACAGCGTGGTCACTAAATTCATTTAGCCAACATTATTGTCGTTTAGTTGGAGGTTATTAAATGCTTTGTTGTCGATTCACTGTTCGCTGGATTTAACGTTGAACATAAAGGTGTTGAGTAATTAAATTACATGTTGTCGTTAAAAATTAGAAAGGCAGAATTATTAACAGGTATATACGTTTTGCAATGTAAGATAAAGGAAATTAATGTGCACCTGTAAATAGTTGGAATAAAATCGCAGTCAAATCCGATTGAGAAATTACTGGTGAAGAAGATACTACAGACTTCTAAAGGTAAGGCCAAACTATAGTGTGATAAAAACGCTCAGGGTGCACGCGGTCCAAGGGCTATCAGTTAGCTATCAATTCCCAGTCAACACTCAAGATCAGGCTGCCGGCAGTCATGGAATTGCTATCCAGTAATCAAGTCGTTCAGAAGTAAATTGTAACTGTCTAAGTTGTCCGACAATGTTAGACCATCAAGAATATTGTCCAACCGATTGCCAACAAGCATTGTCACTGCCAAAATATTTTACAGTTATCCCCAAAAATGGAATTCCAGACTTGAGTGATGTGTAAGGGAAAGACATCGACTGTTTAAGGCATTCCAACACCCTTATCGTTGTACCCTACCCTGTACGTGTATAGCTCCGTCCACAGCCTATCCACGATTATATATATATATATATATATATATATATATCAATCATCCTTAATGTCAAAGGGCATCTAGCATCAATCAACAAAACATTTAAATTATAAAATTTAAGAGATAAAACATGATAATTAACTGGTTTGTTTAAGACGTATCGCAAGACTCATCGAGAGAGTGGGTAGAGTTTAACATCAAGGCGGGGAGGTAATTCACGACAAACGCAGTCCCAGAAGTGTAGAAAAACACGCTCTGTAAATCGGGAGGAATCACCCAAAAGAAAGGGGAGCTTCTCAGTGGAAAGGGTGTGCGACTTCGTAGTCCAGAGGCAGGCAAATTCGCCTTCAGGCCAGTTAATTTGCAGAGGAAAAAAAAACACAGCATCTAACACCGAAGAGAAACGCTGGCAATGGCTCACAGCCGCTGAGTTTAAACAGAAGAGAGGTGTTGAGTTTGTTATCAAATCACCGATTCCAATCAACAAAATCGGAGTATTACCCACCCAAAAGTTACTGAGTTTATCTCAACACAATTTGCACCAAAAAAATAAAATAAAGGTTGAGTGAACAGTAGTGGTTATCGCAGCCATTAGAACAGTAACAAAATCGCAGCATAAGTAAAAGGAACAGTATCAAATCGCCATCAACACAATAAAACGCAGAGGTAAGGTATCAAGCAGAGCCCAAGCAAACGCAGGGATTAATCGTAGAAGACCATAAGCAGTTCGTTGTCGGAGAAAAACCACCTCAGAGGTAACAACGCAGCAAGGTGCAAGACCATCAATTAGCCAAGAAGAATCAGAAGGGGGTAGACGACGGATAGGTTCGTCCTTCACCCATCATCCTCGCACAAAAAAGCAAGGCGTTGAGATCCATAGGTCTTTTAACGCTAAGGCGACGACCGTAGATCAGGCTCCTGGCCCACTGCTCAAGCGAGGACTGGTGAGCTAGGGACAAAGGCTAAACAACCTCAAGGTCACAATCAACACACAGGGCGGTGACGATTGGCCGAGAAACGACGGCCGAGGGAAATCAATCAATCAATCAATCAGCTAGGCTAAAAAAAAAATCAGTCATGAACTAGACAACCAGTTTACCTACCCAATAAACATGCAGATCTAAATCATAAATCCTACCACAATCTACCATTCAACGAAGAAAGTGTATTGTTCCCTGTTCGCCTGCTCTGAGTGACATCTGCGCGCTCCGTGTAGCTCCCGCTTGCCGACTGGCGAGACTTCACCGGTACCTCCGAGCCAACGCTAGGGGTACTCTTCTTCCCCTTAGCCCCCCGAGCCGCAAAGGGGCCACACACACTATACAGAGATTTCGACTAGCTCCCAGCTCGCCTCGTAAGGCCAAGCTACCACTCTTCTCCGAGATGGGTATTCCCAACTCCCAGAAGTAAATCAGTCAAGATGATATTTCTACAACGTAACGTTACCATACAAAAGATGGTCCTTCATCCTTCTCCTTCCTTCATTCTATAGAGTTTCTGACTTCCTTTCTTTCCTAAAATCTCATTTAATTAAAGTTTTTAAAAATAACTTCCTAAAATTTCTTCTCCGTACAAGTGTCACCCATCCCCTTCATTCCTCCATTATTTAATTTCCATAATTAATTATTTATCTTATTTCCCTCACCCACCTAGAGTTACTCCTAGAATCACTCTTAGGTGTCCCCAAATTCTCTCACAGGTTTTAAAAGTTTTCCCTATTATGAAATTGTTAATTCAGTTTAAAATTAGAAAGCTCTTAAATGGTAGACTCTTACTAAGTTGGTTTTCCGCTTTTTCCCTTAAGTTCCCATTTTTCTCTTTTTATGTTACCTCATTTCCCTAGTTTCCTAATTTTTTATTTTCCCTATTATCCCTTTTTATTAGAGCTCAAAAGGCAATTGTGGAATTTAACCCCCTTTTCCCCTTTTATCATTAAATTAATATTTTAAAATTATCCAAATAATAAAACCATTAATTCCCTTTTTCTTTTAAATTTTATTCCAACAGATATATATATATATATATATTATTTTTTTATAGAGCGATAAAATTTTACCACTGGCATAGTTTAGACTTAAACTTTAAATTTTTGTACAGGGTGATATTTAATTAGGGAAATCGTTTTAAAATTTTCTTAACATGTTAATCGTCTTAAGGCCAACTAGGTTCATTCCTCTATCATCAACAACGCAACATGCCCTTCAAGACGCACTAGGTGCTCCAAGGGTGCCACTTTCCTCCTTTGTTCCCTTGCGCAATGTGCCCTTCAGGACGCACTACGTGCTCCAATGGTGCCACTCGCCTCAATATGTTTCATTTGCGTGGCGTGCCCTTCAGGACGCACTACATGCTCCAAGGGTGCCACTCGCCTCTTGACTGATTTGGTAGACATCAATAACCCCTGGAGTCAACACTCCACCAGATGAACTTGTGGGAGACTAAGGGCCTCTAAGGAATAAGGCCCCTGCCTTATTGCGCGCCCCTTAGAATCACCGTGAGCAATTGCCGCAGTCTTCCCTCACGGCATCGTGGGTCCTCTCGAACTAGGTAATCATTAACCTACACTTCGAGCCACGGCAGGAGTGCTAGTAGGCTATGTTAATGTTTATGCTATTATTATAGTTCTTTGCATTTCATAAAGATAAGAGCATAATAAGCACAAGATCACTGAGAAATACACATCCACAATAGACACAACATTTATCCTAG
>JZKD02S1676872.1:151701-171805 GCA_000966675.3 Picea glauca
AGGCAGTTACGGGAGTGAACTGCCACCTAGTTGAGTTAACTAGTCAACTAGTCTTCAGTTAACTGACTGAACAGAGAGTAGTGAGGAGTTAACTTAGGGAATCAAGGCTAATGCGTCACTCTGGTGATGATACCAAGGCAAGGTCAAATTAGCATGGTGATGATCCCAATGTTGCATGGTGATGATCCCAATGCAACATCTAAACTCAACTCAACTAGTCAAACTAAAGTTTCAATTGAAAGAGAATATTCTCCAGGTGGAATATTCTCTCCTAAAATATAGGAGATTCGATAATGACTAATAAACAAATAAAAACCTTAGGAAAAATAAATCCTAGGTGTGTGTGAAGTAACAAGTAACTCCAATAGACCAAAACCCTAAAAGTGTGCCCCTCCTTGAGATGATCACTCTTGTTTGTTGCTTGCCACTTGAAGCTCATCCAAGAGGGGTCTCTCTTGCCTCCCAGGTATAAAAGAATGTTCACCCCTCCCTCATTGGACATCTATTCTCAGAGTAAAGTTATTGTGCCCAAATCTCTCTCACTCTCCTCTCTCTCCCATTTTGCTCTTTTTCTTTTATAAAGCTTGTTGCAAGTACTTGCAGCAACCTTTTTTTTTAATAATAGAAAATATTTGGAGGATACATAGTGTGCATTGGGAGTATTCTTGGTGCCAATCTTGGGCTATATTGAGGTGATATCTGTTTTGGTTCTTTTTGTGCATATTCTTGTTGTAGATCTAGTGTAGGAGATCCAAGCAAAGTATTTTGCTTGGATAGATCTATGATAGTATTATTGTAGATTTATTGAGTGGTTTATTATTGATTTAGCAAAGTATTTTGTTATTCATTTAAATCTACTCACCTCCTCTCTTCTTCTGTAGCTTGATCTCACAATTCGCAGGTAACCAAGGGTTTTAGAAAACAAATTTCAGATCTGAAAATTTGTCTCTTCAACCAACTAAAACCTCTAATTATGTTTTGTTTTGTTTAATGTTATTTCCCTCTTCTTGTTGAGAAAATTTCTGTTCTGAAATAGGTAAAAAATTATCCATTTACTTGCTGATTTTTAAATGCAATATTTATGTTTTAACTAACAGAAATTTTCTGAAGTTTTCTGGTGATTTTGTAGCATTTCCAGCAAACTTTTGCTTGCTGATTTTTTGCAAGTTTTCGCCAAAAAAGGGGAGATGTTGCCCATTTGGGGCCACAAAACAGCCAAGAAGAGCCTCCAACTTGGGGTAACAAAACCCCTTTCTTCTTCTACCTTACTTTTTCATTGTAAGCATCCCAAGAGAGTCTCTTGGGCTTGCATTTCTCTCATATTTTAATTTTCTACAATTAATTAACTCGTTTGCCTACACCTTGCACAGTGGATTGGCCTAGCCACCCATGCAAAATCGTAAGGCTAGGAAGTTAAGTTAATTTTATGTTTTATGCATCTAATTTTTTGCCCCACTTGTCCTTAAGGCAAGGTTGAGAGGCTAGGGTTTCTTGCTTTCCTTTCAAGTTAATTATTTTTATTTCATTCACCCACTTTGACACAAAACCGGTAGGCTTTTCCTCCTCCTTGTGCCTTTGTTGAGGTTGCAAAGTGTTTGATTAAATTCTTGTTTGCCCCACTTGTCCTTAAAACAAGTTTGAGTGGCTAGGAGCACTCTATTTTACTTTCCAAGTCTTTTATTTGCATTGCATTGATTTATTTTGCATACACCTAGCAAAGAGGTTTGGCTTTGCCAACCCATGCTATATCGTAAGGCTTGCTTTCTTGTCTAATTTGTTAATATCTATTTGAGTTGGAAGCAATCTTGTATCTTAAGCAATCTATCTTTCGAAATTGGGAATTAATCATAGCTTGTAGCTTAGACTTGGAAATGAATTTATCTAGTTTAATTAGGCACCTAGACTGGTACAACTTTCGCCACCAAAAAGGGTGCTTGTGGAGGCTACAGGGGGTTCTAAGTCAGGGATGACTTCACTGCACTAGGTGTCCCCCCTGCTTGAGCACCCAAGTATTCTGGGTTGACCTGTGGAGCTAGGGAAAGGCCTTGTTTTCCCTTCTTCTTTAGCACCAAGCAAATATTTTGGCCAAAGCGATAAAAGTCTAGGGGTAGACACATAGTCTAGGCTTGCATCTTCAAACCTTAACACCCCTAATCAAAGAGAGACTCTAAAATTCTCATAAAATTTACCTACAACACTTTCACAACAGTTGTGCTTTACTTTTCAATTATCTTTAGTTGTGCAAGCTTTGTTGTTCAAGGCATTTTCATGTTCATGTGATTTACTTTACTAGCAATTTTATTTCCAAGTACGTTGCTTTCAAGTTGGGCACATATTTACTTTCAAGTTCCATTATCTCTAAAGTTGCGTATCTCTACTAGGGCATTCTACCTTAAAGTTGTGCACCATCTCTTTGGGGCAACTTGCTTGTAGTCTCCTCTTGCTTCATAAGTTGTGCATTGTCTCTTTTGAGCATTTCACTTTCAAGTTCACTTCATTTCCTTAAAGTTGCGCACTAGCTTCATTTCCTAATTATTCTGCAAGTTGCTTCAAGTTATATCTTTCATGTTTGATTATTTCATGTCCATGGTATATTTGGTCTAACTATTCTTCATCTTTGTTATATGGTTGTGCTATTGTCTAATTGATTAATTTCGTTGTATATTTGTTCCTAGCATATTTCATTTGTATAGTTCATTTTGTAACTTATCTCAATTGTAAAGCTATTTCATTGTAATTATATCACTTCTTCTTTCTTTGTATTCTTTGTGTACAAAATTAATTGACCCCTTTACCCAATCTTTAGGCACTAGTCTTAGTGGTCTTTTAGGGAAAGGTTTTGATTGTCATTAAAGCTTTGCATTTGCATTGTTGCTTGTCATATAGGTTAGATTCCCCCTAACTTAACAAACTAAAATTAACTCCTAGAATTCATTAATCAACTTACATAGTAAGTAGGGTCTACCCCCCTTGGCTTCCCTAGGAGTAAGCCTAGATGGAAGAAGTCCAAGTCAAGGTGACAGTGGGTTTGGACTTAGGCATTGTACCTCCAAGGACACACCAAGTGGATTGGAGACTTCTCCACGATTGTAGGTGTGTATAAGGATGGCAACACACATCATCAAAAATGTTTCAAGTAAATGCCATATCATCAAAGATCACTTAAGTGACCCCTACAAGTCATCAAGTGCTACAATTATACCCCATGGCTGTCATAATTAGAAGTGTTACCATCACCACGATGTTATCACCGACATCACGGTATTATCACCAAATTCAGCGTCGGCAATATTATTGCCAAGAAAAATCGCGACATTTTCTTCCGGCGATAATATCGCGACATTTTCTTTCAGCAATAATATCGCGACATTTTTGAAAATGTCGCAATATTATTGCGAGTCGATGGTAAATGTCGCAGAGCCCACGGAAAGTGGCATTTTAAAAGCAATTTTTGGGTTTTTAGTCTCATTTTGCAAACAAATTTTGGGGTTCGGATAATATTAAATTTTTAAAGTAAAGAATTTTAGACTCATGGCAGCTTGGGACAGCATTTACCCTTTCCTGGAAGAGAAGACCTATCTTTAGGGGTTAACTTCGTTTTGTTTATTGTACATGTGGCTAGACCACTTTTATTTTATTGTTGTGATAGATTGCTTAGTTGTAATTTTTATTTTCTTAGGCTAGATTTAAGGAATCACATGAGAAATTATTATTTTATTGTAAAGGAAGTTCTGCATCTTCTATATAAAGAGATGCACTTCCTCATTTTTACTCATAGTTGGATAATTTGGAGCTCTCTCTTTTTTAGCCTAATCAATATATCTTTCTTGGAGCATTGCTAGTGTTAAGGGTTCTTTCTTTGTGGATGAATGTTGTCAACTATTGAAGCTTTTCCTACTTGGTTTTATTTTGGTGCATGAAGATTCATGGTGGAATTTTTTCAAGTCTTCTACTAAGCCTTCAAGATCAATTTATAGAGGGATAACTTTATCACATGGAGGAAAAATATTAAGGTTTGTCCTCATTCTTCCTTGTTGGTTTGGTGAGTATTTGGTACCATGCTATATTTTTCCTTATGGTTCCTTGGCTGAAATATTAAGTATTTTCATCAATTAATAGTTGATTTTGGATGGTGAAGGCTATTCCCATGAGGAAACCGTTCTTGTAGACCTTGAATCCATTGTTGATCTCGATTGGGTGAGGGATTACTTCGACCTTATGGTGCTAATCTCAAACCTTAATCCTTTAAGAAATAAGCCAACTTCTGAAGGGTTTCTTCTTGACCTTGTTTACCATTTGATTCACCTTGACTCCATTCCCCTGGTTGGACTTGGCACTGTTCTCTTGATGACCTTCCATCACTTATTCTAAAAACCCAAAAAAATCCAAACCCCTTTTTACTTGGACTACTCTCAACTTCACCTTGTGCTTCATTGCTTGGTCTTAGTGATCCTATTAGGGAATACCCTCATTGAGCTAAAGGAGAGCCGACCTAAAGCTGCAGAGGACAGGTTGTTGAGGTGACAGTGGTGACCTTCCTAGAGGTTGCTCTCGGATTGTACCTTGTGGATTATGGCTTTCATCATTATGTACAATTTGAGCAGTAACATTTTTGGCGTTGTTGTCGGAGATAAAGCCCATTCTCCCGAGAAAGAAGACGATATATTTTGCGAGAGTGCTTTCGTTGAAGATCCCCTTCTCACATGGCAACTCCATTAAGGGACAAAGCTCTTGTTCCTTGCAGATTTTGAAGACACTGTTGGATGTAGAGGTGAGCACATCCACCAATTGTGAAGACTTGTTGAAGCAAGCTCATCTTGGCAACTCCACCGTGGCATTTTTATAAGGTATAATTGACATTCATTTCAAATTTTCAGTTTTAGCCTTATATTGAAGAAAAGAAATGGAATCACTTCCACGGTTGGTTCAATATTTTGGTCCCCTTGATTTCTCAAATGTTTGGGCTCCTTTTCATGAGGAACCCGATGTGGTCTTGGGGGAAATTCCAAAGTTTTGTAGGAATGGTGATTCAGCATCATGCCATCTTTCATTTCTGAAGATCACATGATGAAACTCTTTGCATTTAGCTTCAAGAATGAGGGAATGTCTTGGTTCAAATCTCTTGGCAAGAGATAAATTCCATCTCTTTCATTGTTTCTAGAAGCATTTTACAAACCAACCACTCGAGCTGAAGCAAAACAATGGCAGATCCTACAGCATTGACTTTGAGGGTTTTCCAATTTATGATATGGAGGATGAGAATTCCAATGTCATGAAGTTTGATGAGTCTGGAAGGGCTATTTATGATGATGTTGGTTCAAAGATGCATCTTGAATCAAGTCTCAATGGCTTAGCAGTACCAAAGTTTGGAGGTGACCAGAGGGAGGGCAGAGATTATGTTGAGGATAATGTCGAGGGACAGTGTAGATTTGATGAACTGGGCAAAGAATAAGCATGCCAATCCCTTTGAGCAGAATTGTGATGATAAAATTGTGGATTGCTTTGTAGGTGATCGTTACCCCCCCATGCCTAGGGCTAACTGGAGGAGATCATGTCTCAAGGCCCGCAATGGAGAACATGATCTACACCATGATAATGAAGATCAGCATGTCCACAGATGGCAGCCCAGTAGCCCCTCTGATTTGCCTCCAAGCACAGAACAACCAAGGCCCGTCACATTCGAGCAACCTAGGGTATGGGGCATGGTAAGCCAACGTCACCATGAGGTATGGTTAGTCCTTCTTTTCATGCAGGGTGTTGTGTTTAATTTATTGGACATGTGGACAAGGATCATCGGTTGAAGTTGGATAGTAGATCACTTGCTTGAGAAATTGTCTTGGTTGCCTTGTTTCACCTTGGTGGTCAACTTCTATGCCCTAGTCTCGTGTTATCACAGCCAAGGAAAAGGAGTAATACTAGGGGGCCCTCCCAAGGGTAACATTCTGCTCTGGACCATACTTAACACTCTCCATCATGAAACCTTTCACATATACTAAACTTCGGCTATGACCCATACTCTCATGAGAAAGGCGTTGACGACCCGGAGGTAGATTGCAGTTGCTATAAAAGAATAAGAAAATGATGCTAAAAAGAAAGTGAACATAGCAATAAGGACCACCAAAATTCGGTCCAACTTGAGCTCTACTTATTCAATGCTCGCCCTAGTCCCAAAAAGTAATGCTAAAGCTTGGAACCCTGTAAAGGGGACACTCAAATTTGCAAATTATAAATGAAAGCAAGGATTGAAAAGATAGCTAATAAAGGGGTTTGGAAAAACGTGGCACACAAATATTGGGTAACTCAAGAGCAAGTGCACCCTCAAAAAAAGTGCTCATAAAGATGGACACCATAAGCCATGAAGGAATCCATTAACCATAACATCTTCACACTTACTCTTGATGGGTTTTTACTTTTCCTTGTCGCTCTTGGCACCTGTTATCGCACAATTTGTAATTGCCCAAAATCACAAGGCAAGTGGATACAGAATTGGCGTAACTGGGAGTAACCTATCACTATCACCTTAATAGGAGATCCCTTTCTATTTAGGAGTATGTCAAGACTACCCCAGGGAAGACGTCCCCGATGACCTGGGGGTTTGAGAAAGCTAAGGCAAGTAATCACAAGGAAATCCTTCCCCTCTCACAGATCACTCAAATCAAAGGGTTCATTATGTCTTACAGAGATGAAGAAAATAAATAATATTGTGTACCTGCCCAAAACAAGGCAACAAGGGGCACTTTCCAAGTACCAAAATGGTGTTAGTGTTTCATAAGACAATGAACCTTCAAAAAGTAAGCTAGCTAATATGAATTTGTAGCAATGCAACAATTTATAACAGCAATTAATATTTTATGACAGCCACAAGAATTATGCCTTGAAAGTGCTTGAAAATAACAAGAAGAAATAGCTTTAACATAGCTAAATGATAAAAGCTTGTCACAAGCAAGTTTGGCAATGTCTAGTTAGCAAAATAGGTCACTTTTGCAGAGAATTTGCTGCAGTTAGATGGCTGTAGCAATCTTTTGCAACAGCAGCAAATTCTAGTCGTCAAAAGTGCAAGAAAACACCATGCAAACTCAGCACTTATTTAGTAGATTGACTAGCAATTGTCACAAGTGATTTCCGGCAAGTGATTTCTGGATGATGTAAGTGTAAGTTATGTAGGTGAATGTGGCAATTTGGCTTGAATTAGTACGGTTGTAGCAATGTTTTGCAACAGAAGCAAGTTAGCTAAGGAGTTAGTCTAGTTTAGGGTTAGAAAATGTTAGTAAAAGCTTCAAGGATAAAGGTTTGAGTGTGTGTTTGATCAATAAACACTTGTAGATGGTAGACTAGTGCCTTTCTAGGGTAATGGAGTCAATAATGGCAGCAGCAACTCTCCGAGGAAAAGTAGCAATGATAATGTTATGTCAAAGGGATGGAGAGGATGAGAAAGGTGTTGGTATCCCAAGGCCTCAAAAATCCAACTCCTAGAGATAATTGCTAGAAAGTAACAAAGGTTAGGCCCTAGCGATTTCTCTTTTCCTTGAACAAATTGTAATAACATATGCAAATGGTCAAGGAAGTAGGGTTACTAGAGTGCTACAATGGTAGGGCTCTAGTATCTACTTCAAGATRGGTGTCTTTCAAGAAATTTTAACAAGTGGAAGACTATAGAGAAAAAGATAGTAAMATATGTCTTTTTCCTAGGGTTTCAAGCAAGCAATTTCATAACCTTAGACATGAAACAAGTAAATTAACCATAAACATTCATTCACAATAAAGAAATGCATATTTTTCACTTACTTCACCAAGAATAATCAAGCATAAACCCTAGTTGAAGATCCTCCACATGAACATTTTCCAAAATACACCAAGAAATGCCTCCTCCAAGAAGTGCGCACCACTAGATTTCAGCCAATAACCCTTAAAGAAGGCCGAATTTCACACCACCACATGTGTGATGAGTGAATGATGAAAAAATATGAGAGTTTTATCTCTTATTTATACAATATCAATGACCTTTAATTATTTTTTAGGTCATAAAAGGCCGACATGACCAAATTACATCAAAAATCCAATTTATACATAAATTCAATAATTAAACCCTAATTTCATTTTTAGAGATGATGTCATGCCCTTCTAGGGTGACGTCAGACCCCTAGGATGGAATGCTAGGCCTCAAATGAAAAACGCTTGGACTCCAGAGGCCTCAAATGTTGCCACACGTGCCAACTAGCACCAAAACATCCTCATAAATGTCATACCCTAACTAGATGACGTCAAGGGTCAACATGATGACGTCAAGGGCCCTCAAGGGCCAACGTCATGGTGGAAGGGAAAGACCCCCCTGGGTTTAGACCTTCCAGAGTGTCTCGGGGAAAACGTCCTTGTTTCTTCCTGATGCCATCCTCTGGTGTCTCTGAGACGAACAACGCATAGGCCTATCCCGTTCAATTGCGCCCGATTTCCTTCACATTTCATCACGGATTAGTGGTGGCAGAGGAACAATTTTTATTTTTAGAACCTTGAGCACCTTATTAATTTGATCGACCTTATTATAATTAATTTGGTTAACTTTATTCAACTGTTTTTATTGCAGCTTCAATGAAATCGTGACAACTTCAAATGACAGCCCCTATCCGAACAGTCACAACTTAGATCATTGACTTCTCGATCCTTGACAGATTAATGCTCTATGTTTGGTGGCTTTGAACAACAGTGGTTCTGTGTTTTCTTCTAGAAATGGCGGCAATTTTGGAATTCAACACCCTAGAAAACACAAATTGGCAGTTGTGGTTTTGACTCCCCACAACCGTGTAGACAGTCGTGTCCTTGTTACTGTTTGATGGTCGCACCCTTCTTTATGCACAATTCCTTCTTCAACGACACTTACGGGGATAACATGTGAATGGTGTTGTGTGCAATGGTTCTATCAAAGGGAAAAAAGACGTCACTTGTTCAATTCTCGCTGAAACTCTGGAACCCAGATGAAACCCCCTCGTTTTTTTTTCTCACCCAGGAGCATAGGTTAACTGATATCCCTCAGTTATTCGACAATATATTCGCCTCTACTGTGATTATATATACACTCAAGATCCTCGATGTTTCCTTGTTACAACCCTCACAACCCCAACGAGTAGATTGGACGGATGTTTCAGCAAAATGGTGTTTTTATTCAACTGGCAACAGAGTGATTTATTTTTCTTTCATGGAATTTTGAACTTAAAATGGCCAAAACGCCGGATTGTGGTCAAAGACATGGAAAAAAAAAATCAGAGAAACTTTGAATGAAGTATGGTTGGCCAAAAGCCGATTCAGACAAGGTCTAATAAAGAGACTGGCCAAAAGTCGAGATCAGAAAAACGAAGCTTTGATACCAAATGAGACGAACAAAGTTCTCTCACATAAGAATTATCCAAATTACTTGGAATATAACACAATAATCCATGTAGGAATGTATAAAATATGAATAGACAAGATGAGATACAATTGAGAATGAGGGCTCGTTTATATACCCACGCAGGGGTGCCCTTAACCAATAGTCATGTCCTTTGAGACATGTCATTTCATTATTAATAGTTATTATTTATTAATTAATTATTATGTTATTAATATCTATTTTATATGTATAGTTATGTTCATAACAGTCTCCCTGCCCCTGGTTGGGGTCACAGCATCCATCTGCTGGGCTTTCATCCCTAGGGAGGTCCGAGCTAATCATCTCCCCATATGTACCTGTTCACCAGGCATGGTCCTGCAACAACAACAAGTACGCCCTCCATGGGATCATAAGTCACAGGGATCATAGCAATGTCAATCACATCCAATAATCAAATTACCCAAACATGTGCATCAAACCCCCCTATACCCAGACAAATGTTCAAAGACGTTATGCAGTTTAACAAGTCAAGTTTGGAGAGGGTCTCAGGATGTCCTATTGGGATAATCCTCCTCAAGTTTGGGGTGTCTCCCAGGTGAAGACCAATCTAGGTCATGTAAGTGTGTGAAATGGTGTAGGGGGAATGTTTGGGCAAAGGGTGCAATGATAGCAGGGAAATGTAGGTCTTGCTTGTGGGTGCCTCTGTAGAGGGCGAGTTGCACCTTGTCATGGATGCCATTGTTTCCTAGCCCATTTAATCCTTTTATTCTTTATATTATTTCTTTTTCTTTTCAAGGGAAAAGCTGGGGGACACTGTCTTGGCATGGTGACCAGTGGTGACAGCGTTACCCACAAGCACTTCACGGAAATGAGAAGGTTGGCTCGTAATGAGACCCCATTTCTCTTGGCTATGCCACCAAGAGCCACTACCCTGGTTTGGTGACCAGATAGATGGTAGTGTCATACCGCAATATGCCCATGGACCTAATAGGCCGGCTCATGATGAGACCTCCCATCCACCAACTAGACCTTGAGTTTTATTTTATCTTACGAGTCCCCTTTTCTTACTAATAAGCCTTCTATTGCTTTCTCGAGAATCCCTAGGCGAAGCATCTCAAAGGTTTTATTTTGGCTTTTAACTCTTTCCATCTACTTTTACCCTCTGGGCCTTTAGCCCCTTCTTCCCACAAGGCAAGGTACAACCCTTCCTAGTGCGGCAAACCCAATGCCCGAACCAAGGTAGGGGAAGATGAAAGGGATAATGATGAAAAATGGTAAGTATGGAAGGAATGGACGATGAGCTTTCATAAACCCACTCATCCTAAAGGGAACCAGCTTACTAGGGCATTATGTCACCCCCCAGGTATGAACAAGTTAAAGAGCATAATTTCCAAGCAAACGTTATGAAATAAAGGAGAGTTCAATGCAACATATTTAAATGCTTCGAAAATCAAAGTGACACATACCATGATACCTGGACTCATTACCTCATGGAGCAAGACCCTCTGCTACTTCAGGACTAGGCTGGTGGGATGGATGTTGTTGTTGATAGATGGGATGCACTGAAGAAAAGATGGACCTTCCAGGGCCAAGCTCAAGTCTTCTGGCTCTCGGTACTCTATGTCTAGGACCTGTGGGCCTCGAGACATAATCTCCTTAGTTATCCTTAGGATAGGGGATAACAGGACCTATCCCTCTACCTGGGATATTTGTTTCTTGTCTAGGTGGCACACCTAATAGGGTTGGATGAAGGCCCTCCCATACTTAAACTTGATAACCCTCACAAGGTCTTGGGCTTGGGTGATACTTGAAGGGGATACTGGGGTGAATTGTTTACATGGATTGTATCTTAGGCGTCAATTTTCTTATCATGATCTAAGGACTAACGTGTCTTATGAACATTGGTTTACTTTGTCTTATATTCTGCTTTGCTTTGAATGCCCCTGACATGGTTCTTTGAGGGACATCTTGGGTTGTGCCCGGGATGTTTTGCCTTTGTTGCAGGACTTTGGCACATGTGATGGAGAGCAGGGAATCATCCAGTGACTCAACACACTCAGATCATGGCTTTCATACCCTTGAAGCCTTGGATGATGGACAGATGGGCTTAGTTTTTGAGCGAGCTCGTCATATGCCACATACATGGGCAAAAAGCCCACAGGCTGGGCATGGCACCCGAAACCATTGTGCACAGAGGATGGAGAGCGTTTCCTTTGGAGGCACCTTGGCATCACTGGAGGACGAGATCGCACCCCTCTTGCACTTGGACATGGCCTTTGGAGGTCTATGACATCACCTTGGAGGCTAGGGTTTGATGGATGGTGCGGTTCTGGAGGTGGTTTGACTTGAGGAGACACATTGCATCACACTTTTGCACATTGGAGCATGACACATGGCCTTTGGAGGCCCAACAATCCACTCCTTGAGGCTTGATGTCATCTTTTTTAGCACTATGTCACCCTTCTAGGGCATAATGTCACCCTTTTTAGGGTTTACTTTATGTATTTCATTTTGGCATATTGTAGAGGCAAATGAAGGGGTCGGCCCTCTTCTAATTTGTAGTTGACAAATTTATGTGAACAAATTGGTTTAGGGTTGCCTCATAAAAAGGCCACTCTCACATCTCATTTTTTATAATCACAACTCTCACTTGAGACACTTACTTCTGAAATTTTCGCCCACTTGGGGTTATTATCTCTTTCTCTCTCGTGCGCTATCTTTGGAATGTCAAGTTGTGGATGCTCTTTTCCGATTTTTGGATGGAATTTCTGCAATTAAGGTTTTATCTCATGGTATCTTGGTGAAGTGAAATTTCTGCAATTTTATCTTTATGCTATTAATGTTTCATGGTAATTTTACTTTTTCATGCTAGACATCTTGCTTGGTAAAACCCTAAGAGAGGAGCATAAGTGCTTCCTCCTCTCACAAGGTTAATTTTGCCCAAAATTTGTGAAGAAATCATTGCTAGGGTTAGACTCCTAAAGCCCTAAAGTCCTAGTGCTTTAGGATTTTAGCCCTAGACTTCTTGATTTTGACCTAGTTGAAGCTACAAAAAGGGAGAAAAGATTTCTAGGGCCCAAAAGTGCTTCCACCCTAGAAATCATTCTCCTCAAGATTCAACCTCTACGGCCCTAATGTGCTAGCACCTTAAAGATCGAGTCCTACCTCTTGGTTGCAACTAGATCGAGCTCCAATTTTAGTTGCATTTAGTATTATAAGACTCCATAACCTTTAAAGGCATTGGTTACATAGCTCTCTTGTGATGAAATTGATCAACGAACACTCACTTTCAACTCTCTTAAGCTCTCTACTAACTTTACTAACACTAATATTGACTAACTTGCTAGTAAACTTCTTGTTGTTGCAAAAGTTTGCTACAGCCACCTGATAATCCTTTATTTTGCTGCATACACTCGTGTAAAGGTGGTCTAACATACTCAGATTTTCTCTCAAACAATTGGATAATGTTCTATTTGATGCTTGCTTAATTTTCATGGTTAATTGTTGAAACTCTGAACTCTTTTATTGCTGTTGTTACAAATTTATATTGCAGTTATCAGACTGTTGTACCGCTGCGAATTTGCAACAGCCATTAGTAATTATCCTTGTCTAGTGTCTTAAGACATATTTATTGCTTGTCTAAACTTGGAAATAATCATATACATGCTATAAAGTGTTCTTGTTCCGAGCAGGTACTCAAACAACCTTTTACCTCTTATCATTCCTTGACCTAGACCTTTTACTCAATGATCAAGAGAGGGGGCGGTAGGCTTGGCTACTATATTTGCTACTTTGATCCCTTGAGGTCACCAGGGAAGCCTCCCTTGTGGTGGACCTCTTCCATCACTAAAACGTGGGAAGTTCTTACTAAGGTGACAGTGATAGGATCTTCCACAGCGACGCAAGATTTGGGGGATTTGTGGTGGGCTCTGCACAAGTACAAATCCTGCAATAACATTTTGGCGTCGTTGCCGGGGAGGATTGTGTCATTCTCCTCAACAACATATCTTTGGTAAACTGTCTCCCGAAGCCCTTATCTTACAAGTTTACTTGGCGACTCCAATAAGGGTAGTTCCCTCACCTTCCTTTGATGATCCAAGGGGGATCATCTGGCAACTCCACTGATATATTATGAGGTGTCATCTTGCTCTCAAATTTGTGATATTGTGTATTTTCAAGTAATGGGATTATGGCACGATGGTCACTTCACAGAATGTTTCCCTCCCTGAATATTGCATATATTCCAAGATACCCAAATCACTTTTCTCGGGGTTGGGGAAACAATTGTCCAAAATTTGATGGAGACCCATCCTTGGCTATTACTCATGTGGTGAATTTCTTAAAGTATGTTTCGGAGATAGATGTGACACATCAAGATGTGCTGATAAGATTATTTTTGCTATCTTTGGAAACAAGACAACAAGACTAGGTTAAGCATACTCTTACTCCAAAGAGTATACCTTCTCTTACAACCTTCATAAAGGAATTCCTCAAAAGGTGGGCCCCGAGAACACAAACTTATGAAGACACTCTCCATGATCTCACGGTGGCCCTCCAAAGGGAAGGGTTATGTTCTACCCTTGTTGGGGAAGATGAAGAATCCATTGACGAACAAGAAGTTGAAGAGAAGATTCATGAAGAGGGTTTGTATTACCCTTGTTTCCCACAACTTGTGATTAATCATTAATTATGATCACCATGCTATAGCATGTAAACAATGTAAATGTATTATTGTTTAGATTGCCAATAACTTACTGTTGTAATATTGTAATATCATTTTGGAATAAAAGACTTTGGAGGTCAAGAAAGTGTATGGCGCTACTTTGTGGATGTAGTGTCATGTGATTTGATCAAATGAGGTGATGCTGTTCTTGTTTCTTGCATATTCAATTGTTAGATAGGCCTTTGGAAGGGTGTTATCATCCCATAAGATAGAATTAAGTAAGCTTGTTTGCTTTCTATGATTCTATTGAGTACTTATTTAAAAGATTATAATGTGCATGTTTCGTTTTGGTTAACTAACATGTCCCTTTGAGTCTTTTTTGTAGGTGCCACCATAATCCTAACATTTTGTGTTGCAAGGTATCTATTAGCTCGCATGATCTCATAGTCTTGAAGAAGTGGTGGATCAAGCTTGTATACGTCATTGCTTCAAGCACCAAGAAAGACATAACTCCCTCTTCCATCCACTTGAAGACCCCATTGGTCAAAGCGTCCCAAGCAATTCAAGTTTTTTCTTCTTCTCTTTAAATCAAATAAATTTCTGGTTACCATAACTTGCATGCAAAGATTTCTGATTTGAATATCTATTTCATACATTTTATATCTAGCTTTGCATGTTTCCATAAACTAAGTCTATCTAGTTTGTCAAAGTTTGATCTTTTGAAAGAATAGACTCAGCATTTAACTCTACCTTTTAGCAAGCTTTTAAGTCAGATTTTTAAGGGCTAAAGTGTAGTTGAGTTTTGAGCAATTTCTTTCAATATTTGAGAATTCGAAGTGTCTTCTCGTTGCTGTCCAAAAACAGCCATTAAAATCGTAAAAAAGGGTCCAATTTGCGGTATTTTAGGTTTTAGTTTAGCTTGCTTTGATTCTAACATCTTTTTATATAAGTTTTAATATGTCCCATAAGTTTGTCCAAAGTCATTTTGGGCATCTTTTGGGATTGTTTGCTTGCTGTTTTATGCAGGTTAGCAAACATACAAGGGGAGACTCTGTTGGATTTTGGCAGAATCGAAGTTTCCAGGATCTCCAGAAGCACCTTTGTACTTCACTAAACTCTCCGGAAAAGCTTGTAAACTTGTATATCCTCGTTATAAGGATCACAAGCCTCCCAAAAAGAAAGAAAAAGTATTGTAGTAAAAGTAATAAAATAAGTGGGCTAAGTAGGCCTCACTTTTCTTTTTCCCCCAGGGGGGACCCGGTGTTGTGGTGTAATCTATTTTGCATGGTTTCCTTTTCTTACATAAGTTTAACTGATCTCACATCTCAAAGCTAAGCTAAAAGGAACCTCAATCGTACACACTACAAAGCAATCTTAGAATAGCTCTTTTATTTGTTGCAAGTAGAACACTAGTTGCTAGAGTAGATTTATTTTCTGCAATCTATTTTTCTTGCTAATAAACCAGTCCCCTCAACTCCTCTGAAAAAAGGTTGGACAATGTGGACTTAGTAATTAGAAAACATTTACTTTCCGCATTTTTTTTTCTTTCAGACTTTGTTTCATTGCAAAAATAAACCCATCCCCTCAATGCCCCTAAATAGGCTCACGCCAAACAAGGGTTGGACAATGTGGACTTAGTTTAATTAGGACAAGCTCAAAAATTTGTTATTGTTTTGTTTGGAAACCGCATGAAGGGAATGTGTGAAGTCAGATGGGAACTTTAAGATCTAGGTTATCCCCGTGTTGGACCTCCAGCACCTTCATTGAGATTATTGGTGAAGTCATTGGGCTTCGGCAAGTTCTCCGCAAATTCCAAGCTGAAGGATAGCCTCTTGAGAAGCAAAATCTTTGTTTTCATGCAGTACAATTTTACACAAGCAATAAAGTCATATTCATAGTAATCTTGCTCAACACTCAGTAATCACTTAACTATTAAGCAACCTCTAAAATTTAAAAGCAACACACTTGCAAGACTCCACTTTTCAGCTGCAACTTGTGACACACAACATCTCGCAACATTTCAATTACATTCGGCACTAGTCTACACTATTTTGCTTATCATCTCTACTTCAAGTTATTTTGTATCCTTTTCATGTAAGTTGTATCTTTCATACAAGTATCTTGAATGCTTTACTTTCTAGCATAAGCAATCTTTTTTTGCCATGTAAGTTGTATCTTGAATGCTTCAATTTCAAATTCATATCTTATATATCATTTATGTTGTTGGTGTAATCTCAATTATATGTGTTGATGTAATCTTATTGATATATCTTGCTATTGTGGTTGTAACAAAAACTCCTAGATTCTATTTCTTGTTCTTAGTTTAGATCAAGCCTTAGTTTTATTTCTTTAGGGACGACCCCCCTTGGCTTCGCTAGGAGTTGGCCTAGACGGAGGAGTCGAGGATCAGGTGACAGCACCTTGACTCGAGACTTGCCCCTAAGGACACACCCAGTGGATTAAAAAACTTTCCACATTAAACTCGAGGTGTCTATAAAGGCAACAACAGTCCCCATGTCCAGGACTCCATGTACAGCAATAGGTGCTTCATCTTCACTTCCGTCGCGACTGTCTACATTTACTTCGGCATAGTTTTGTGACCACTTTCGTCCTTCTCAGGAGGCTCCACTACCACCACAAGGAGGCCCACGCAACAATCGTGGTGGTGGAAGGAGAATGGGATAGTTGTTTGATGTTTCTCCTTTTTCATTACTTTATATGTCATAGTCTATAGATGATAGATTCATAGTATTTTGCAATTAGCTCAATTTAAAGTTTAAACTTTATTGTTTTGGACCTTTTGGTCTTCATACTTCAGTGCAGATGGCCTATTTTGTAAACATAACTATTTGGTCATGATTCATGTTATTGTTAACAGTTGTTGGATTATGGATATTTGATTTCATTCCATAAGTCAATGGTCTACTTGTTGATTTTTCAAGAGAGATGATATATATATATATATATATATATATATATATATATATATTATTATTTAATATGCAAAGGGATCACAACTGAAAGATAGATATCCACAGAACAACAAGATATATCCTCAAGGAAACCCTCAAGGGGGAGAATACCCTACAAACTTTCCTCAGTATAGATTCCTCCAACATGTACAATGTCATACAATGCTCTTTCACAAAATCAAGACCAAAGAGACCCAAACACTAACCAAGAATAGCCTCCTAGATAAGTGCATACTACTCTCTTGTACTTATATTCAATGAGTGATCAAAATGACTCGATATAACCTCTATTTATACTCTAAAAGATCTAAAATACATGACTTATCAATAAACCCTTTCACAATTACACTTAGGAATAACCAATACAATTACACTTAGGAATAACTTTTGAAATTACATAAAATCTCAACACTCCCTCTTAATGAGGAAGGTATTCTATCCGGCACAGACTCTAACACTGTTGTCATCCACACGAGCTCATGACCATTGACTGTCCGACACACAAATCTATACATCATAGGATATCCATAGTGACTTCACAGCATGCATCCAGGGCTGGTGGGTAGCTCTCCAATAGCGACAGCATGTCATCATGAGACTATCCACTTTCCCACAGAAAACTCGGATATCTTATGCATGACATCCAATACCCTGCGATAACATATGTACCCCGTCTCTTCAGCATGCATCCAGGGCCGGTGGGTAGCTCTCCAATAGCTACAGCATGTCATCATGACATCCAATACCCTGGAATAACATTTGAAGCCATCACTCCCTCTGAAGAAAGACTACGTCGAGCTTGTCCCTGAAGTACTCGAACTTCGTACTTGACAATGGCTTTGTCAGCACATCCGCAACCTGCTCATCGGTAGCCACATATTGGAGCCTCACTGCTCCCTTCTGCACCATATCCCTGATATAGTGATACCTGATTTCAATATGCTTCGACCTATTATGAAACACCGGGTTCTCTGACAAATTTATACAACTCTGGTTGTCGCACAAGATATTGTTCGCCTCCATCGCAATATCGAATAATCCAGTCATCAATTTTCAAAGCCACACTCCTTCGCAACTTGTTGCACATGCTGCCACATACTCTTCCTCAACCGTACTAAGTGCTACACATCACTGATTCTTATTGATCCATGAAATCATACCGAATCCCAAAGTGAAGCAACATCCCAATGTACTTTTCCGGTTTGGAACACTATCGGCCCAATCTGAATCCAAATATCCAAGTAGATTGATCTCATTGTCTGCAACATACTTGAGACCATAATCCACTGTAACTTTAAGGTACCTCATCACATGTTTTACTGCAATCAGGTGAACTCGTCTAGGGTCAACCATGTACTGACTCAGGGTGTTCACAGCAAAACATATATCTGGTCGTGTATTCGTCAAATACATCAATGATCCAATCATCTGTCTGTATAATGTAGCATCCACAGCCTCTGAAGTCGTCTCATCCAACAACCTCATATTTGATGTCATCGGTGTAGCCATTGGTTTACGATCCAACACCCCAAACCTCTTCAAGATCTCCACAGCATATTTTCCCTGACCAAGGAAGATCTCATTTGTCATACTTCTAATCCCAAATAGTAATGTATGAGACTAAGATCCTTCTTGTCAAAATCAGACGCCAACTCCCTCTGTCACTGAAAACAAACCCTATTGTCCAGTCTACCTCACTGGTTGCTCCCTCTATGACTGAAGAAAAATCCATACCCCGACCCCTCTTGACTGGTTGCCTCCTCTATGAACCATGATTCTATCATGAATAGCAGGCATGCATAGCTATAGCCCAATCAACATATTAATGCAAAGAGTATTCACAATAGAACATTATGTGCATCACTGGTTCCTCAGGTCTTCTATAATTGCAGCAACAAATTTGACAAACACCTCTCTACGCAACAATAACATTGCCTCTTTTCCATTGTTTCTCCTTGCATATTGCCAAACGCGCCTTCACAAACTCAGACACCCGAATCAGGGTTCTTTCCATCCGAGAGGATTCTCTTTGCATCCCCAATTGGCTATACAATGGTTTTGCATTCAATCGATCACCTCTTTCCTAGCCATTGCTTCCAACGGCAAATTGCAGGTAATCCAAAACATGGCAACCATAGTTCCTCTCTTGTCTTTTTCCCAAGGTAATCATTCCAATCTTACACTTTGCCATATGCATTTCTCGTGAATATCATTTGACATAAACATGCACCAGCGGTTCAAGTGATTGTGACATACTTAACAACGCCGAACACTTTGTATCATAACTGACGTTGACTATGCCAAAGACTTGGCTCCAAGCAGATGCAAACGCCAACCATGTGTTGATATTATGGTAGCTGCGGCAGGTATGAACCTCTACGTGTAACCTTTGACGAGACTAAAATATTCCGGGAAGCAAGAGTTTAGTATACCTAGGGAGGTAATATGGGGTACCTAGGGAGGTACCCAATGGGAATGTGGGAAGTCATTTAATATATGAGAATGTGGTCATTCAATGTAAGTTGGACTAGGTCCACTATATTAATAAAGGCCCACTATGGTAGTTAGATGTAATAAATGTGAGAAGGCTCTCTAGAAGGTTCCTAGAAGATAAAGAGAGCTATATAAAGAAGTGTAAGCAATGTAATGAGGGAGTGAAGAATATTGTCATTGTAACAAGCAAGTATTGCTTGAGAAGTACATTCCTTCCATAAGGAATAATATATGGTGTTACCCTACTTCAAGGGTTTTCTCTATTTCTTGTGTTTAGTATTTGGTGAATGGTTTGGATTATTCTTGTTGATATTGTGGATCTATTTTGAGATTTATCTTCAAATCTATTCAGGCACTTAACAAGTGGTATCAAAGCACTTTCCTTGGCCAAAGAAGGGGAGAATTTTTTGGCTCTTTTTGCAGATTTTTTTTAGAAAAAAAAAAAAGAGGGCGACCCACTTCAGGTTCAGATCTGAAACTTTATCAGAAGAATTTGGCCAAACAAATTGGATATTTGAATTCCTCTCGGAAAAATACCCAATTTCAAAAAACAAAATCAGCCGAAACGGAGTCCGAGAAGTAAAGTTATGAGCATTTTAAATTCAGAATTTTTCA
>JZKD02S1676874.1:11642-23332 GCA_000966675.3 Picea glauca
GGCGCAAGCAACAAAGCTTAGATCGCTAAATGTTTCTGGGTGCTCTGAGTTAGAAGAGCTGCCAAGTATGGAAATATTGGTATCTTTGGAGGAATTGACGGCAATTGGTTGTCCGAAACTGAAGAGCATTCGGGGGTCGGCGCAAGCAACAAAGCTTTAAATCGCTAGATGTTTCTGGGTGCTATGAGTTAAAAGAGCTGCCAAGTATGGAAATATTCGTATCTTTGGAGGTGTTGCTTGCAAAAGGATGTCGGAAACTGAAGAGCATTCGGGGTTCGGCGCAAGTAACAAAGCTTAGATCGCTAGATGTTTCTGGGTGCTCTGAGTTAGAAGAGTTGCCAAGTATGGACGGATGTGTGAAGCTTTGTTGGCGGAGTCGCCAAGTATGGACGGATGTGTGAAGCTTCGGAGGCTGAGTGCTCGTTTTTGCTTGAAGTTAAAAGAGTTGGAAGGTGTAGAACATTGTGAGTCGTTGGAGGTGCTTGATATCCTTGGATGTCCCAACTTACAGTGGTTGCGGGAGCAGTGGACCAGCACAGTGGTTGTAAGGTTACATAGAGAATAACCTACATTAAAATTTTGAAATGTTCAGAATTATTATTTTAAAAAAAGAGTGGATATTTGATATTTCATCCGCGCTCATAACTCTTGTCCAAAGGCATGGCTACGACTCGATCACTTCAATCAAGCTTAAATATAGAAATCAGTTTCGAATAAAATGTGAAAAGAAATTAATTAATATTTTAGCATTATCGTTATCAATATATTGTTTATGATTTTATATTATGAATTAAATGTTCATTATTTTATTTTTCATTTATTTACCTATTTGATTTTGATGATATCATATTGTTCTTTCCAATTTGAAAGGACATGAGATAAGCAAATTTATTGTGAAAGGACAATGAGATAAGAAAATTTAGCGTGTAATGTTATAATTGAATTAATTAATATTAATATTAGTAATAATTATATTAATGTGTTGATAAGTATATATTTAACATATATTTTAGAAAAAAAAAAATTATCAATGTATTAAATGTAGATATATTAATATTATTAATGTGGTTGTTGTTTTTTTTTGTAAATAAAAAAAGAGTTGGAACCTTTTATATTGACATAGACATTATACAACACTGTTGGGGATGCCAGCTACCCCGCCTTAGCAGGAAACCGAGGCAGCTGGACCTCCCTTTCCACATGTCTTCATAGGTACATAGCAGATAAAAGGTGGCAAAATTAACAAAATTAACACTGCCATCTCCCGCCCGCAGGAAACCAGGAGTAGCAGACTGCATCATAATACTAATGTTTGCATCTAAATCTAGAACATAAAGAGAGCTAATTTTTCCCATGCATAGACTGTCAAAACAAAACCAGAAGCAAAGTTTGGGTTGGAGCATCATGTGACCTTGGAGTCCATGTGAATGTCAGCAGCTTCGGTATGCCTCCATCGCGCAGGAAAGGCGTATGGTCTGGCACACGTTGGACATTGTTTCTTCGGCGTGGCTCTTGAATGCGCGGCGAAAAACAGGTCAATCCTCTGCTCCAGTCGCCCAGTGCGAAAGACCAGATCCTCCAAGAGGTGGTGTACATCAAAGATGAGACTGAGATAATCCCCGGCTGCTGGGGGTGGCTGTGCTGGGTTGGTGTCTGCATTTGCTTCATGCCTTTTGTCTCCTGGGTCGGGCCTGGTGGGTGCAGGAGGAGGTTCCTCCACCACAAAGCAGGGAGAATAAGGTTCTTCTTTGCCACTGTCGCCGTGGTTGCGCTTCCCACTTGCCTCTGTTGTAGTGTTGTCCTGACCAAATTGCGAGCATGGGTTCCGGTATTCAGGGACCGTGAACAAGGTAAACACAGGGGGGTTGTTCTGTTCCTCGCCCGGGATCTCCTCCGTGACAATTGCCATTCCCCTCATTCTTCTTCTCCTGGCAGCCACTGCCATTGCTTTTTCAAAGGTCTCCTGTCGCGTTCTTCGCAATTTTGCCGCATGCCAAGCCGCTCCTCGTCGAGGTGTCCCCCTGAGTCGTGGCATAGCGAAGCAACGAGGTAATGCGAACAGGCAGAGCGGCCTTGTCAGCAGGTCGCGAGCAAATTGGTGGTGAGTCCAGTGCTGCTGTGAGACAGAGTGTCCCGAGAGCTCCCTGCAATCTGGAATGACCTTGCTAACAATGAGCCCGAGCATTATACCGATTGTAATAATCACCGCTATCTCTCCCGGCATTAATGTTTGAAGCTCAGTGCGGGTACCTTCCCCTTGTGCGGGCAGGCTCCGACTGTGAATGCGCTGGTGTGAATTCATAACGAATTAATGGGCCTTTGGTGCGAGCCGGTTAGCTCCGTGCCGCCACTTCCCCGCTCGCCTCCACGTGGTCCCCTAAGCCACCCTGTCACCCCATCCGGGGAGTGAATGTCTTTGGTGGCGAGAGCTTGGCATCGCGCAAAAACCTCTGATCCTAGTGAGCCATGGCCTTCCCAGCAGATGAGTTCCTCGCCCGTGTCCACTGCCTCATTTTCCAGGTGATCCGCAACTTTGTTTGCTTCACGTTTTACATGTGAGGTGATGATGTTGTAGTGTGGTTGAAGGTGGAGAGTGAAGTCCGCTAACAAGTTGTGGAGTCTCCAGCTTGGTGAGAGCTTGTCTGGGTTGCTGCCATGGAGTATTTTGGTAGCTAGCCTGATGATCACTTGGGAGTCTCCCTCTAGAAGAATCTTGTGATGGCCTTTAGCTATGGCTCTTTGGAGTCCTCRGAGGAGCCCTGTTAGCTYWGCCACATTGTTGGTTSTGTCKCCGAGGTAGCCTGCCTCCATATCGAGRATTWCCCCTTCCGAATTCCTTATCACTGCCCCATAGCCTCCCGGTCCCGGGTTGCCTCTGGAAGCCCCATCAAAGTTGACTTTGATGAAATGCTCTAGAGGGGGGGACCAGATGGTGGGACTAGTAGGTAGACCCCTGTGGCGGTTTTAATGATGCTGGATGCTGGTTGTGGCCAGCCAATGTTGAAGAATGCTGAGTTCCACGGGGCTGCCATGCTGATCTGCTTCAGTCCAAGGCTTGCTTCGGACGGTTTCGTTTATTAGGGATTTGATTTTTGCCCAAGTAACTTCTGGTGGACAGGAAAGGGAGTGGAATATTCACTTGTTTCGCTCCTTCCAGATTTGCCAGAGTGTGAATCCCGGTAACAGGGTCCAGATGCAGTTTAAAATGGGGTTGTTGAAGGATATGCTGTCCCAGTTCTCAATTGTGCTATTGATGCAGCCTCGATTTCGGCTGGATTTGCGCATGAGTTGCGCTCCATAATCCCAGATCTGTTGGTTGTAGGAGCAGGCGTTGAAGAGGTGCTCCTTGGTTTCCTCCGCTTGTAGGCAGAGTACACAGCAGGAGGGTCCTATAAGGCCTCTCTTACGCAGGTTGTCCCATGTCAGGGTTCTATTATGCGCCACCAGCCACAGAAAAGTAGAGATTTTGGGCCAAAGAACTGGATTCCAAACCTTACTCCAGATCTACTCTGGTTCTGGTTCCTGTTGGTTCGCTTGAAGAGAGTAAGCTTCCTTGATGGTGAAGACCCCAGCTGGGGTATACCCCCAACGTAGGATGTCCAGCCCTTCTCGATATCGTATTTTCCTGTTGGAGGCTTGGGCTTGCCAGTGCTGCAGATCGAGATTTTCTGGGACACCGAGCTCTTGATGCGAGATTTTCCAGCGACACCATTGTTGCTGCGTGACATGTGCTGCCCATAAATCTCTGACTTTTTGAGGGGTGTGCTGGTGGAGAGCTATTTTAAGTTCATTTAATTCCTCCAGTGAGTCCAGTGGTTTGAGTTGCTGCCATGAATCCTGCCAGAAGAGGGCACTGCCACCATCTTGTATTTCCCAAAAAGCGTGGTTCTGAACCAGAGCGCGATTTTGCCAGGCAGTGTTCCATATGTTGGAGCTCTGTATGCAGTTGTTGTGTCTGATTAGTTGGTCTTCCGGTGTGAGAGAGGCATACTTGCGTTGCCACAATTGTGCCCATGCTGCGGCAGGATTTTTCAGCCATCTCCACCAGATTTTGGCTCCCATCACTTGATTTAGTTTTCCCGGATCTCGGAGCCCCAGCCCTCCTTGAAGTTTGGGCATGCAGAGCCTGTCCCAGTTGACTAGAGCCCATTTATTTTTGGGTTGAAGGCCCTGCCAGAGGAAGTTTCTTTGCAGAGTTCGAATAGCTTTGATGACTTTCTTTGGGGCTGCCAGAGCCGTAAAAAGGTAAGTAGGCAGCGCCTGCAAGACAGACTTAAGAAGAACCAAACGAGAGGCTAAATTGAGGGGTCTGAAGGCCCAATTGCGCATTCTATTGGAGATGGAGAGGAGGAGGCTGTCCCAGGAAATGGAGGAGGTCGTTGCACCGGTTAGAGGTACGCCTAGATACTTGGACGGAAGGGAGCTCCTGGGTATTCCTAAGAGTCTGGAGATATGTCGTTGCACAGGTGCAGGGGTGTTGAAGAAATAAAGCTTGGATTTATCAAGGTTGAGGGTCATGCCAGAGGCTTCAGAGAAATCAGAAAGAATGGAGCGGAGCTTGGTGGCTTCTTGGGCCGAGGGCGAGTTCAGAAGGAGGGTATCATCTACAAATTGGCTGTGGGAAAGAGCAGGTTGGAGGTTGTGCAACAGGAGACCCGTGAGGGAGCCTTCAACAACTGCGGCTTTGAGATAGCGTCCAAGGCCCTCCGCTAGGAGAATGAAGAGAAAAGGGGAGAGGGGGTCTCCCTGTCTGATTCCTCTAGAGGGCGCGAAGGGTTTGGAAGGAACACCATTGATGAGAATGGAGAAGAAGGTTGAGGAGAGAAGATTTAAAATCCAACTTGTCCATTCCTGATCAAACCCAAAGGCGTCTAGGATAGCCCTTATGTACTGCCAGCTGGCCCTGTCAAAAGCTTTAGAGAGATCAAGTTTTATAAGCATACCTGGAGTTCTTGAAGTTTTGAGAGAGTGTATGATCTCATGAGCCAAGATGACGCTGTCCATGATTTGTCTTCCTTCCACGTACCCAGACTGCTCCTGGGAGATGACGAAGGGCAGGATGGGTTTGAGCCTGGTGGCGATGACCTTAGTGATAATTTTGTAGATGATGTTACAGAGGGCTATAGGCTGGAAGTGCTTGGGATTAGTGACTTGTTCTTCTTTCGGAATAAGCGTGAGGAAGGTGGCATTGAGAGATGGCAGTACCAGACCCGATGTTCGCGACTCCTCTACTACTTCCCATACTTCTTTTCCAATCAGATCCCAGCAATGGTGGAAGAAATCCGTGGTGAACCCGTCCGGGCCTGGGGCTTTGCCTGCAGGCATGGCCTTGACTGCTTGGTCGACCTCTTCCTGGGTGATGGGCCGGGTTAAGGCCGCATTCTGTTCCGGGGTGATGAGAGCTGGTATGTGCTTGGTTACTCTGTTGATTGCCTCTGATCTGTCAGTGACTGGTTCCTTCATGAGGTCTTGATAAAATATGAGCAGTTCGTCCTCAATTTTGGAGTGCTCTCTGATGAGATTTCCCTGGTTGTCCTCAAGGTGGGCGATCCTGTTGATGTGCCTTCTGTGCATCATGGCTTTATGGAAAAACTTAGTGTTTTTTTCCCCCTCTTTAAGCCATTGCACTCTGGATTTCTGTTTCCATAGGATTTCCTCTTGCTTTCTGCGCTCTTCTAATTGCATCTGAAGCTGTTCCTCTTCCTGCATGAGCTCTTCTGTTCTAGACCCTGTAATGAAGATTCCTTGAATTTCCTCCAGCCGCCTTTCGATGATCTGTATGCTTTGCGTGATGTTTCCAAAGCTTTCTTTGTTCCACCGCTTTAGTTGCTGCTTGAAGTTTTTTAGGTGTTGCTGAAATTTGTACATGCAGGTGCCGTGGTCAACTTCTGCTTGCTCCCACCAATATTTGGCTAGTCGGTTGAAGTCCAGATGGGAGAGCCAGAATTTTTCAAAGCGAAACGGCTTGTATCTGGGCGGCTCCCCCATGTCCATCTACAGACCTAGTGGCCAGTGGTCGGAACCTGCTTTTGGTAGTATCCGGCTTTCCAGTGTTGCCCCTGATTCCATGATTTCCTCTGTTACCAGAAAGCGATCCAATCTGCTAGCAATGTGCTGATTGCCTGATCTTCGATTGGACCACGTAAAGGTACCATTGCAGTTTTCTATGTCAACTAAGCGGAGGTGGTCAATGAGAGTCTTGAACTTACCACTGTCTTGCTCCAGTCTTTTGATGCCTCCAGATTTTTCTTCCAATGTTAGGATCATGTTGAAGTCGCCGCCGATGATCCAATTTGGGGTGGTTATCATATTCTTGATTAGTTTGAGCCGCTCCATGAATTTGTCTTTGTCCTGGTTCCCTTGTGTTCCGTAAACATTGGTGATGTCACCTTCCTGGTTCGTGCCCATTATTATGTAGTGAGCAGTGATTGTGCTGAAAGTTGTGAAGGGGTTGTTGATGGTTATGTTTGCTGGATTCCATAGTATGGCCATGCCACCCGATGCCCCTGTGGAGTCCGTTGTGATGGAGTTACATTCTCGCCATATGCGATGGAAGGTTGCTTCCGCTTCTGCCCCTTTGCATTTGGTTTCCTGGAGCAGTAGTACGTCTGGTTTTTCTGCTATGATACATTCTCGGAGTATCCTCTGCTTGGATCTCCCATTCAGGCCTCTTATGTTCCAGGTTATGATCTTCATCATTAAGAAGGGGGTGAGGAGTGGAGGTATCCCTCCGAGAGCTTCTGTATCTGTCCTGAGTTGATCAGGAGGTTCCTGGCCTCCTTGATTAGTTGGTGTGCTGGTTTACGCCCTCTTCTCTTGTTTTCGCGGAGGATTTTCTTCGAGCCAGAGTTCTGCTCCAGAGCTATGCCTAAGCGGGCAGTGGACCCTCTTGAGGAATTCAGAAAAACTTTGTGGACCTTGCGTAGTTGTTCCTCCGGGAGAGTTTGCAGGTCCTTTTGGTTCAGGGCTTCTTCCATCTTTTCCAGATCAATCTCGGCCAACTCTCTGTCGTCCAGAATCATCGGCGTATCCCCTTCTCCCTCTTCTCTGTCTTCCATGCGGGCTTCATGGTTTTTAGGGGGGAGATTGGGGTGCGTGTTCTCCACCTGCGACGGTTGGGGATGCTTGAGCGGATTTTTCACCTCCTCCTCTTCTGGTAGTTTCTCAAGGATCTCGTAAGGGTTCTTGGTGGATATGCTAGGTTTGGGATCCATGGATTGTTTCTTTGCTGGATTTCTCCTTTTGGCTGTAACTTTGGTGAAGCCATCTGTCTGCTTGCTGTCATTTTCTTTGGTGGTTTGCTTGAGTAGAGGGCAGTCTCGATAGAGGTGGTCGTGTTCATGACATCTGCGACATCTGAATGGAATATGTTCGTAGTCCAGAGTTTGCAACCATTCCTCATCCTGGTATTCAAGGGTTACTGCACCAGGGAGTGCTTTGGAAATGTTCATATATACACAGATCTTGGCGTATGAAGTATATTTTTGTTGTCTGGTAGCCTCTGACGCCTTCACATATTGTCATAGGGTGTTTCCAATGCCCATTAAGATTTCTTCCAGCCAGAACTCCTGCGGGAGGGAATACAGTCGGATCCAAACTGGAGCCATGGTGAAGTCTTCTTTATCCGGGCTGAATCTTTCGGTCCAGAAGCGAAGGAACAGGCCTGCCGAGTTGAAGAAGTATGGTCCATTTTCAAAGATTCTGTCTTTGTCTTCTAGGTTGTAGAGTATGATTGTGAAGAAACCCTTGGAGCTGAGTTGAAGCTCATACTCACCTTTGGGGTTCCACCAGTGCTTTATCCACTTGTTGAGGTCTCGCTCAGCCGGCCATAGCCCTAAAAACTTTCCGATGAGTGCATGTTCCCGCATGAACTGCATATGTTCACCTACTCTGGTTGAGCTGATGAGGTACCGCGGCGGCTTCTCTGTTTGAGGGATGCACTTTCCTGGTTCCCATCTTCGTGGCCGCTTCTATTGAGATGTGCCGGCATCAGTGTCCATGTCCACTTTGAAACCTTGCTCCCTGGCTAGTATCTGCTCGCGCATCTGTGGCGGCGGCTCAAAGGTGGGACGAGTTGTTCTGGGCCCCGATTTTTCATTAGCTGCAACGTTTCGGTATGAGGGGGGTTGCCCCCCCTCCCCTGCGCTCATCCTCCTGTAACAGTAGGAGCCGATCTAGGAGGGAAAATGCTTGAGGAGATTCGCGCTGGTGATCTTTGACCTGTGTTCGGTCCGTCGCCTTGGGCGGGTCTAGGGTTTTTGCAGAGCCTTCATCCCCAACTCACTCATTGATTTGTTTTATGATTATTAATGTGGTTGTTGTTAGTAAGATGGGTATAAACATATTAATATTATTAATGTGATTGTTTTTAGTAAAATGAAGGTATCATGATATGCAAATGTTTTTAATTATTAATGTTATCTATCATATATTAATATGAACAAATATTTTCATTTACTACTAAGTTATTGTCGATTATCACATACGATTATATTATGCTATAACTAGTATATCTCTCAAGATATTGATATTGAGATTGGGGAAATGGTACACTAAAGTGAATGTGAATGGTTATATTGTCCAAAGAATGGAGGCGTGTTTTCTTTGATGGTTCATGAGTAACCAATAGAGGAACTCTTTAACATGTTCCATGTGTTTCTTATGGTGTTGGCTAAACGTTCTACCTTTTGGGTTTTTTGGCCGGAATTCGGCGATGTAAATTTGAACAAAATCACTATTTTTTGTTGTTTAAATTGCATTTTTGGATGCATAAATGGGTTTAACGTGCTAAAAAACCCCTGAGATAGTTGGATTATACAAACTTAGCCACTCAAATCTGCAGATCCAACCATTCCTCATCGGATTTTAGACAAAATCAAACGGAAAAAGTCGTTGGAAAACAACCAAAAGGTAGAACGTTTAGACCATGTTGTTTCTTATTCATTTGTATGTGGATGTTAGTAAATGATTTCAGAGAAAATCAAACAGAAAAAGTTGTCGAAGAACAACCAAAAGGTAGAACGTTTAGACTATGTTGTTTCTTATTCATTTGTATGTGGATGTTAGTAAAGGATTTCAGACAAAATCAAACGGAAAAAGTGGTCTGAAAACAACCAAAAGGTAGAACGTTTAGACTACGTTGTTTCTTATTCATTTGTATGTGGATGTTAGTAATGCATTTGGTTCCAATCAAAAGGAAGTTTATGTGGATGTTAGTAATGCATTTATTACCAATCAAAAGGAAGTTTCATTTAATCGTTAATGGATATCTGGTGGAAGGAAATGATGGGGAGGTGGGGATATGGAAAGGGAATCTCTTGAGAACTAGTGGATTATGAGGGAATTGAAACTCATTGTTGTATCTTTGGATATTGTTGTGAGTAGTTGATACAACTCAATTAGAGGTAAAAAAATATTGGGTCATATGAAATCCATAGGTTGCATTGCACAAAAGTAAAAAAGGTATTCCTTGCATGTGTAGATGTTAGGTGCTCGTTGTTATATGCAAACATTGAACATCGAGCTGCCTCGTTTCAAAGAAGAAATATCCATTCAACAAGCTTTTAGCACATTCGTCTTTGCTTTGAAACACTAAAACCTCCATAAAACATCACTATCCTTTGATTAGTTGTATAAATCAAATAGCACTCTATAGCCTTTGGTTTTTCTTTTTACTCTATTAGGGATTTGATTGTGCATGCCAACCTATTGAGATTAGTAGAATTTTTGTAGTATGTGAATATATCGTGTTTATTTCTAGTTGTGGCACCTCACTTAAACAATGAGGTGACCAGAACCAAGAGGGATGCGAGACGATAAGGTACCATGAGCAATGACCTAGACAACTTGGTTGACAACTTCAATAGGGATGTGAGAAGACAAGGCCTCATGGGAAGTGGCCTAAAGAGTGAGGTGAGAAAAGTGAAGAGGGATGTGAGTGGCCTAAAAAGCGAGGTGAGCAAAGCGGAGAGGGATGTAAGAGGATAAGGCCTCGTGGGTTCTCTAAAATTAATTGAACATCATTGAGTTTCATTCCTTCTTTTATTCTCACTGTGTGTTTTGGTGCCTCTTATAGATCTCGTCTTGTTATATTTGTAGAAATTTACAAGTTGAATTTGTGAACATAAGCTTTGAAGAGTAGAGGTGAAATATTGAATAGTGAGAAAGTTGTGACATTCTTGGTTCGAGTCTTTGCCCACTCATTGTTTTTTATGTCCAAACAAAATATGGAAATGGATGAACTGACATATGGCTTGGCATTTATGTGTCATCCACATCATCCAAAATATTCAAAATATGGAAATGAATGAACTAACATATGTCTTTCCATTTATGTGCCATCCACATTATTTGGACTCTTCAACGTAAATATTATTTACATGGTCGTTTTTCATGGCCTCCAAATTGTGTATGTCAATACATCTGACACATTGTATTACAACTACCAAGTGTGTCCCACTACTTCCACCACAATACATCCTACACATTATATTGCAAATACGAAGTGTCAAAATTGTATGAGCTATAGGCAATAGATGTGTGGTATGTAGAGTGCACTCTAGATCTCATAATGAAGGACAAACCTTCACCCTATCTTAGAACACTCCTGAAAACACCTAGAAGAAAAGAAAAAAAATGTATAATTTTCATTGAAGAACTGTTGTTTCTAAGTGCAATAGAATTCAATCAATGTTTGGTGTATGGATGAGCTTGAAGTCACCGTGTTGGAATTTGAACATTTGACTGCTAGTACCCATGTGAAGCTTACTCTTGACATGAATTTCTAATATGTTGCTACATGTGTGTATTTTTCTTTTCTTTTCTTATGATTGCATCTGAAATACAAACATCATAATTTGAAATTTAAGTGGATTAATGAAAGCAAATTCAAAGGACGAGTGGATGTTGTAACTATGGAAGGAAGAGATGCGTCTCATTGTGGGTAATTAATATATGGAAGTGGACGAAGAATCATAGATTATGCATGGGTGGTTCAGATTATTTTAGTTACAAGTTAAAATGGTTTCTCCCATATACCATTTATGTTTTATGGATGCTCATTTGGGCCACATGCATTTATGCTTAATGGATTCTCATTTGGAGCCAAGGTACTGAAAGAGAAGCTAAATCATGTTGGAGATTGAATTAAAGACTCTTGAATAAGTATGTGGTAAAAACACATTTAGAGGTAGTGCTAATTATTGTAGCATTGGGGTTTTGCTAATTTTCTTTGACTTCGAGTATGTTGAGCATCTAGAGTCGTGATTGAGAATGCCATGGAAATCAAAATTAAGAAGTCATTGGAGGACAAGTAAAACAACTTAAGGTTGAGGCAATTCAATAATAGATTGATGGTGAAAGTGACTTAGTTTCCTTGTTGATCCCTCATGAGAATACATATGAATGTAATTTCTAGTAAACAACGTTGACAAATGATAACCAAGTATTATGCAATAATAATGTTAATCCCATTTTCATAATCGAAGGCCATAAGGAATCAAATGCCAGGGAGATACCTAGGCATGAAAACATAGATAAATACGATAATTCATGATGTAAAAGCAAACAAAAGTTTTATGTTAAGCTCTAATATTGGCTCATTACCCCTTAATTGGAGCATATTATATTAGTAATGTTATTTTATTTATGTCGGCTTTAGGCCATTAGTTGTAATTATACCTCCTAGTCTC
>JZKD02S1676874.1:31186-44783 GCA_000966675.3 Picea glauca
CGGAGCCGTTAAACCCGTCAGGGTGGTCCATTCCAAACGGCTTGGGTTATTAGACAACCCCGGACCGGTTCCACTCTCTTAATTGACGGACGGTCGTTTTCGCCCGTCAACACCTAGCTATAGTACATCCTGCGACAACATCACAGTCTATCTTTAGAGTAGGGTGTGATGATCAAGAATCATCACACCCTACGTATAGTGCATCCTGTGGAGATATTCCTTAATATGGTTTTTACAAAGGAAAATACAACTTCTTCTCTCAGGCAAATTTCTTCTCCCTTCTTTCTTTAGGAATTCAGGCCATTGATCCTTCTAAAGAAAAAGGGTAGGTTTACATCATTAACAATCATAAGGGTGACTAAAATAATGTGTAACAGAGAGCCCCCCAAAGTATGAAGTTAGAACAGAGTGATAGCTGAAATACTTTGTCGAGTGTGTGTAGGGAACAAGGAATAGTCGGTCGGAAACCTGCCAACAAATAAGGAAATATAGTACAATAATATATCATCACTGAGGTAGGAATTACCATACTCAGAATAAAAATGACTCAAAGTAAAAATGCCGACTTGCAAAGATCCATGTCAAGTAAGACAGGTCATGGCCACCAAACATACATTATGGATCCATGCCAATATGACTCAAATCTGAACATAGCCACCAAAAATACAATGTGGATATATGTGTTAAAGACTCAAATTTGAACATAGCCACGAGACGTACAATGTGGATCTATGCAATAGTACAAAATGAATATACTCCAATGCAACCTGAATCTGTGAGAAAAGATCCAGGGTCTTCATCTCCACCAATCTATAGTACAAATCTAACCATGTGAATACATGTGTTGAAGTTGAACAAGGTAGAAACCACTTGATTATCGGTCATTAATGTATACCGTTAACAAGTGCAAGGGAAATCATCATTGATGTCAATGACTCCCAAGGTATACTAGTACAATCCAACGAATGTGAATCAATGAGTTGAGGTCGAACACTCTGTGGAATCTCCTAGTCAAGGGTCAATAATGAAAACCCACTGCCGAAATCGAGGAAACCCACCATTGAGGCATGCAAGTTCCAAGGTACCAATTAGTTTCTAAGTCTAATTCTTGGATAATGAGCTGAAGTCGATAGGAAAAGAATTGTCATAGGAGGGCCTTAATGTATCCCCCATCAATGACATGAAGCAGGGAACAATATTTGAAGTAGATTAGAGTAACAAGTGATTTAGGACTGACTCAGGGATGGCCGACGCAATAGAAGGCTTAAGGACTGCAGAAATGGCCGATGCAATAGAAGGATTTCCGGGTTGAACTTCTCTTTGAACATATTGACGACACAATAATTGTCTTGGAAACACTGACTCAACAACAGGGATCACAGACCAATTTGTATTCTTATAAAGGAGTATGATCAAGAGACAAGTGGATTTTCCAACTTAGACACAAGGTGAGTGAAAGGGTGTCATGTTTGTTGGCCCTTGATCAAGTTTTGAAGAATACTTGGTCAGATTTGACCATTTTTGGGACTTCAACAGCTTGTCAAAGATGGAGTGCAATGAGAAGCAAAAATTAAGGGAGCTAGACCTATTTTTGGGTTCCTTTAGGGTTTTGGGTTAATGTAATGGGAAAGGGATGTCGTCCAGTGGTTTACCCACACTTAGGCCCTTTTTTGTAATCCATAAATAGATACTTAGGCAATAGGAGGAGAGGAGTACATTTATGTGATGTATATCTAAAGGCTTAGTGCTAGTAATTGGATCTATGTGATTAGATGTATATAGTAAGTGCTCTGTGCATGATTGTAAGAAGCTTGCAGAGCTCAGTGCAAGTTGTTGTAGTTTTGTGCTAAAGTGCAAGGAAGAAGGATCTAGCGAGCTGCACAGATCTTCTGTCTTGTGCGAAGTAAGGATTATTGGAGCTTTATGTTGTAACTGCTTGGTCGAGATAATAAAGAAGAAGACATTGTGGACGTAGCCCCAGGGTGGGGGTGAACCACAGTAACTTTGTGTGTTGTGCTATTGGCTTCGATCTGATGCTAAATGCCTTGATGTGTTTAGATAGATCTAGTTATGCTTTGTGCTTATGAGATATGAATGAATGTTAGATCTGATATATAAAATACTTAGTGCTTGATCTGTCAAATATAATCTATCTTTCCGTGGCTAAGTGATGAATCATCTTAGATCTAAGTACATACTGTGATTCTTTGTACCATCTGCGAAGTACCATAAGGATTGAATATTGATGGATAATCTATACTAGGTAATTGTTAAGAAATATAATCACAGATCTGTGTCCTAGCTAAGGTTGCAAACATCTGAGTCCTACAACCACCCCTGCCTCTACCTCGGGTGAGACTTCATCTACTTCACAGGTGTTTCCAAAAGGGCCGGTAGTTAGGGTTTTGTTGGTGCCCTCTTGAGCATTGAAACTTGGGTCTGCCCCTGTGCCAACAAATGGTTCTATTGCTAGGACATGAAGCTGTGATTGATAGAACTAAAGAAGAAGAATCTTTGTGCAAAATAAGCTCTGTGTGTAGATCTGTTGCCCTAGTGCGTATCTTTTTACTCGACCTATGAAGCTTTGTGCCAGGAATAAGGTCAGATCTAAAGAAAGGAAGATCAGATCTTAAGAAAGGAAGATCAGATCCAAAGAAAAGAAGCGAGATCTGAACACTCTGTTCTCTAAGAAAAGTAAAAGTGGAAATTTCTGAAAGAAAGAGGTCAGATCTACAGAAAAGAGGTAAGATCTGTAAGCTTTGTTCTCTAATAAAGGTAAGAATAGTTCAAGTTTTAGATCTGAAAGCTTTGTGCCCTGTGAAAGCAAATAAGTGAAATTTTTTATTTCTAAAAGTATGGATTTAGGTATGCTTGAAAGATTTTGTCCTAGCTTGAAAACTAGGGCATTGTTAGATAAAATAAAGTTTGATATGAATAGATCTGAAAGTATAATGATAGATATGTTATACCTATGCATAGAATGAATTTTTGAACTAACCAATGGATGCAGGACCCTAGAAAGAAAATTTTGCAGGCTAACCATTATGATCGTAGCACGCAGTACAAAAAGAGTTGGGGATCATTGAAGAGAAAGAGAGGATTAACTCTTTGTTATAGTTACAGAATACCAGGACATCTTGCTAAGGAATGTCTTAGGAGAAACCCTAGTTGCCTCTGTTGTAAGGCTATGGACCATGAAGTACTAGATTTCCCTAGAATGATTGCTAGACTTGAAAAACTAAATATGGAACAAGAAAAGTCTAAAGGAGATCAAGAGAATAAGATTATAGAAGAACCCTAGAAAGAATCAGAGATTATGTTACTAAAAATGAAAGAAACCCTGGATGAACATAAAGATGCCAGTTTGTCAGAAATCTTCAAAGAAAAGGAGAAAATCAAAGTAAGAATAAGAGACTTCGACATTGACTGTGCTCTAGATGAGGGAACACAGATGAACATTATGACAGAAAGTACTTTGGAAACCCTAGGAAGGCCTGCTTTGGTTCCCTCACTAGGAACCATTAGATTATTTAAAGGAAAAATGGTAACCCTATGTGGTAGGATTACCTGGATAGTTATGAACACCCATGCAGCTTTGACAGAAGAAGAATTTGAAGTTATTAAATTTATTGAGAACCCTGCCCCATTTCCATGTTTGTTAGGCAAGATATGGATTGAAAAAGACCAAATCCAGAGAAAAGAAGAAATGGAAGCTCTAGAACAGAAGAAGCAAGAACTCATGAAATTTATGACTAGAAGGATCTCCTACTTGATGGAAGAACAAGAGGATAGACCTAAACTATTAAACACCAGGGACTTGGATATCAAAGTTATAAGATCATTAGAGGAACCACAGAAGACTGAGATACCTAATCCGTATGATGAAGGATTATTACCCTTGGATCTAAAAAAAGAATCTCAGCATAGCGAAGTGTCTATGACAAGAGCAGATGAAAATTAGAATGGAAAAAGGATGACCGAAACGAAGCTCACTGGAAAAAAGGCTAGGGAGCTAAGAAAGAAGAAATCCAATATCGAAAAATTACAGAAGGTTCCAGAGGAAACTTAGCAGAAGGAAAAATCACAGGAATCGAGCTTTGCTGGAATATCAGAACAATGACCTATGACACTTCGCCATGGCGAAGCGATATAGCTGTTGGAAGCTAATATAACCGTTCGAATACCGCTCTGAATGGGTCAGAACACTTTTATGGCTCACCACTAGACTGTTAGATCACGCCATTCATACAAAACATAAGTTAATGTAGCCTCATAACCATTGTAAGCAGACCATTGCTAAGTTTCCCTACTTAGTCTGTCGCGCCATGCACCAAAAACACTTTTTGCTAAGTGATAATTTGAGACTGAAACTTGAGATTACTTCACCCCATGATCATTTCCTTACTTCCATACTGTTCATTGTAGTCCCTGAATTCATTTTCACACCCAAGCTAGTCGACCCAATCTTGTATTTTGGACGAGCTCAGTGCTACTGAGAAAGTAGTTGAAGAATTTTTTATTGACTTAATGGCTGAGAGATTCATGTCGGAAAGAAGAATGTCCATCGATGTCCAAGCATCATCCACGACAAGAGTACAAGCCTCCCCATCGATTTCTCAAGTAGGGACAACTTGAGCCAACGCAGAAAGAAGAACTAAACACAAGGATGACATCGCAAATTCCAAGCTTATCCCACGCATTCTACCGAATTACTTACCACCTCTAAGCGGTGCCATCAACCGTGACAGTGTACCTTGAGAATTCGAGTACGCCTTGATCACCGCGTACCTTCCAAAAGGGGTGTGCGCGGTCTATGCTGATCAGGATAAGCTTGCAGCACTGAAATTCAGTGATTTTAACCTTGGAGATTGTAAACCTTACATCATGTTAGCTCCGCATAAGTACCTAACCAAAACCAAAGGCAAGAATTCTAAGATTGTCCCGCAGTCATGGACCCAGAACCTCACACAATCCACACTGCTTAATGTAATGAAGATCGCACACTTTAGCAGACACCAGGAAGTCAACGCATGCGTCAAGTTGCTACTGTCCTGCTACCACAGAGGATATTTATGGCTGGACCACCGCATCATGGTAGATCTGAACTTGATCAATCGGATCACAGGAATTAGCATGCAAGGCCCTAACCCACAGGACTTTTACCCAGGGAAGACTTCAGACCGAGCACTCGCACAGTGGATAAAAGAAACTTATGGCAATGTTGAGAAGGGCACACGAGGCTACAAGGTAGCCTCTATCTAGAGTGGTGCAATGCACCTTGCTTGTCAGTTGATCATGGGCAAGCTAGTTCGTAAGAATAGACCAACACAGGTGAATGGATTCATAGTTGACCTCGCAGGGAAGTGCGTCAAGGGACTACAAATGAACTGGACGCAATATCCTGTAAACCAATTAGAGCTTGATTGTCGAGAAGTGCAAGACCAAGGGTACGAGTTCCACTTCAGTTGGTTTCTCATACTAATCGCTTTCATCGTTTGGGAGCTACCAGAAGGTGCCACTTTTCTAGAGATCGAACCCTTCGAACCACTGGCTGCGAAGTTATATACGCTATGGTACTCTAATGACATGAACAAGCAGTGGTAGTCCAATGCCATCTTCCACACCTATTACAACCAATTGAAGAATGCAATCCAGTCTACACTGCGCATCACTCCAAACACACTTCATAGGTTTAGACCTTTGATAAAATTCAGCATAGACAGCCATTTTACCTATATCACAACACGCACTAATGAACACAAACAACAACTCCAATCATATTACAAGTTGACCGAAGAAGACTTGGAACAGATTACCAAGGAATGGTCAGCGGACCTCCTTGTTCTAGCGGACCCTGTAGAAATGTCTGACGTGGAAAGCCCTAAAGCTGTGCTGGATACACCTGGACCAAGTAAGACTAAGAAGGATATTGAATCTCAAGATGTCTGTAGAACATCTATGAAGACCCCTTCGATCTCACCCGCACAGGGAGGTGATGGTGAAGAACTAGGTGGGACAGAAGTCGAGCAAAACAAAGGTGAGGTTACTCCACCTAGAGAGGAGGGGGATCCCTCGAAGAAAAGGAAGACTACCCCACTAAATCCCTCATCCCGAAAGAAAGCTAAGGCCACCCGGACTATGTTCAATACCACCCTCACACCAGATGACTTTGACATTTTAGTCGCTACGCTGAATGATGCTTCAATAGATATTGTAGAAAAGCAAGAAGCGAAGCAGGAGGAGCTCTTTAGCTGAATCAAGGGTGAACTCCAAGAAATGCAGCAGGTACTCCAGTATAGCCGAACAACTTCTACTGTGCCCTTGACAGTTGAAACAACAGGAACAAGTGATGAGCACACCCAATTACATCAGATCGTCGATAAATTCGAAGCCCGCCTTCGACAAGCTCAAGAAGACACAAAGAAAGCCACCTAGGCTTTAACACAAGTACAAAGCCCACTTATAGAACAACAGAGTAAGGCAGAATGGGAAATGATTGCCCTAAAAGAGAAGTGGGATGAGGCAAAAGCACAGTTGCTAGCAGAACAACTTGAAGTATAGGAAAGAGTTCACAGAGCACTTCTCTCTGTGACGGTCATAGAAGTAAAGATTGAAGAACATGTTCCACAACAAGTGACACAACTTGAAGAAGTAATCCAACAACTTCAACAGTGCATCGCAGATCTGGAACTTCGTACTGTTCCAGAGACTCCTCAAGAAATAAGAGATCTAAGGGAGGCAACTGCCTGGAGCATAGTCGACCGATTACAAGCCTTTTCCTTAGAATACAAGCAGCTGTGCACTAGAAGAACCCAAACTCTTGAGAACCTCACAGAGAATCAAAAGTTGCAGGCATTGGAGGTACAAATCCAAGAAGCAACACAACACACAGACATGCTACAAGCGGAGATGAAGGCCTTGACCCCAATCGAAATAATGAAGAGATTTGCAGAACAATGCACAACCCAACAACAGGTACAAATGCTGCAAAGTAAAGTGATGGAAATCTCCCAACGACTTCAACCAATCCAAGAAAAGGCATGCCAATTGTTCACTGAAGTTGAAATCCAGGGAGCCAAGCTTGAACAAGTTGTCAGCACTGGAGAACAATGCATGGAAGGGCCAGTAAATGACATAGTGATCCAGGAATTCACTGAGCAAGAGGCTGTCACACTGCAGTAGATCGAAGAAGCTCGAGCCAAGCTCGAGGTAGAGTTGACCAAACCAGAGTGACTCGGGATGAGTCAAAGGTGAGTGTTGGGGGCCTGTTGGCCCTTGACCAAGTTTTGAAGAACACTTGGTCAGATTTGACGATTTTTGGGACTTCGACAGCTTGTCAAAGATGGAGCGCAACCCGAAGCGGAAATTAAGGGAGCTAGACCTATTTTTGGGTCCCTTTAGGGTTTTGGGTTAATGTAATGGAAAAGGGATGTCGTCCCATGGGTTTACCCATGCTTAGGCCCATTTTTGTAATCTATAAATAGATACTTAGGCAATAGGAGGAGAGGAGTACATCTATGTGATGTATAGCTAAAGGCTTAGTGCTAGTATTTGGATCTGTGTGATCGGATGTATATAGCAAGTTCTTTGTGCATGATTGTAAGAAGCTTGCAGAGCTCAATGCAAGTTGTTGTAGTTTTGTGTTGAAGTGCAAGGAAGAAGGATCTAGCAAGCTGCATAGATCTTCTATCCAGTGTGAAGTAAGGATTATTGGAGCTCTGTGCTGTAACTGCTTGGCCGAGATAATAAAGAAGAAGACTTTGTGGACGTAGCCCTAGGGTGGTGGTGAACCATGGTAACTTTGTGTGTTGTGCTATGTGCTTCGATCTAATGCTAAATGCCTTGATGTGTTTAGATAGATCTAGTTATGCTTTGTGCTTATGAGATATGAATGAATGTTAGATCTGATATATAAAATGCTTAGTTCTTGATCTGTCGAATCTAATCTATATTTTCGTGGCTAAGTGCTGAATCATCTTAGATCTAAGTGCATACTGCGATGCTCTATGCCATCTTCGAAGTACCATAAGGATTGAATATTGATGGATAATCTATACTAGGTAATTGTTAAGAAATATAATCACAGATCTGTGTCCCAGTTAAGGTTGCAGACATCTGAGTCCTGCAACCACCCCTGCCTCTACCTCGGGTGAGACTTCATCTGCTTTGCAGGTGTTGCTGAAAGGGTCGGTAGTTAGGTTTTTGTTGGTGAGCTCTTGAGAGTTGAACCCTGGGTCTTCCCCTATGCCAACAATGTTAAAAAGAGACTCTTCCATAAAATACAGGTTTAGATACATTTCTTTCCAAATCCCCCCCCCCCACCATTTCTGGAGAGTGCCTCTTTATTTTTACACAAGATTGAGGAGGATAACATATGCTTGAACAATAAGCTTATCATATGGATGAGTCCTTCGGAGTATGTTTAACAAACCCTAAGAAGGAGTGGTTCGATCCCATATCGGTCTTTCGACGTTTGTTTAATGAGTCCAAAGAGAGAGAACTTGGGGGTTTTCCATGTTTAGAGAGTGTGAAAAACACTTAAAGAGAACTCTCTCAGTTCCTTTTTTGTAAATTGATTTGATGACCTACCACCCATCAAATGTTTTCTTCAAATACTTTTACAAGCGTGAAAAGAACAATATCGCTCGACAATATTTTCATATTTAGAGAGTCTAAAAAGAGCTTAAAGGGAACTCCGGGGGGTTCCTTTTTCGAATAACCTTTACGAGTCCGAAAAAGTGATAAAATTTTACTTTGTTACATTCTCATTGATTTACAAGCACGAGAAAGAACAAAGACTAAGCTCGATATTTTTTTCATTTTTACGCAAGCTTAAAACAAAAAAAAACTATGCTTGGGATAGATTTTATTTTTACACAAGCTTTAAAATAGCCAAAACTATGCTTGGACCTGGTTTCATTTTTACACAAGCTCGAACCAGAGGAAACTATGCTTGAGGTTCCCAATGCATGACACATGGATGGTTGGTACTGAGCCCCCAGCTTAAGAATCTAGGGAATTAACTTCAACATGAATGTCAGAGGCTGTAAGAAAATACCCCCCAAGCTTCGTCTCATCCAACATCATAGGCAGATGAAATGAAGCTTCAAATACTAGACTTGACTCAAACGAAGAGGGGGAAGTTGTTTCATTTTTAACGAGCTTGACACAGGAGAAGAACTATGCTCATGACTAGTTTCAATTTTTAATGAGCTTGAAATCAGAAAACCATGCTCATGATTGGTTTCATTTTTTAACGAGATTGAAATCAGAAAACCATGCTCATAACCTGTATTATTGATCATGACTTCCAAGAGGACAGTGCTCTGGAAGGACAACATGTCAAGGGATAAAACTCGGTCATGGCTTCCAAGATATCTTCACTCAATGAAAGAAACACACTCTAGAAGGAATACATGTCGAGGGCCACGATAGGGGTAAGGAGATCAGGCTCCAATAGCCCTACCAAAGAGATTACCATGTCAACTACTAGGTCCAAGTCATAAGAGAGTGAGATTACAGTGAGAGGCTCATCCACATCGACAACTGAAGGCATGGGAGACAACGCCACATAATTGACCTGTGGCATGGGTGATACCGACTACATATATGAACCGTTTAAGGGATTCATTGAGTTGATGGTAAAGTCAGGACCAACAAATGAAAGTTGATCAACAGTCACCACTCTTCCATCGTGTAGTATGGATATCACACGAAAAATAGTGGACATGATAGCTTTCATGGCATAGACATAATCTCTCCCAAGGAGTAAATCGAAATCCAAGGGGTCGTTGACTACCATGACATCAATAAAGATAGTTTTCCCTCCCAAAGTTATAGAAAACTAAGGAAGGATCCCTAAAGGGTGACTAGTTCTTCTGTTAAAAGAAAACAGAGTTTGGGTAACTAACACAAGATGAGGATAACCCAAAGCTTGCCAAACAAGAGAGGACAAAATACTAACGGATGAACCTTCGTCTATCAGCGTCTGAGGAATGTCCCGATCACAAACTTGTACTGTAATATTGAAAGCAATGTGAGAGGGAAGATAAGGTCCAGTTAGCACACCCCAATTAAAAAGGATGGCCTCATTACTTGGAGGGGGTTCTACAGGAGTAGGAGGAAATCCCCCTAGCATGGTATATTATGTATCAATGAGAAAAATGTGGGTAACATCAGGTTTACTCTCTAGCGAGAGAGTAGTATCGATGGATAATGAAATCAAATTGACCACTTAGGTTTCATTCTCCAAGGGGAGAATGGGATCGACAGGTGGAAACAGATCGACAACTTGGGTTGCACTCTCTAACGGGAGAATGGGATCAATCGAGGATGGAATCGGATCAACCACTTTGTCAACTGGTTCAACTAAGGACGTGACCATATTAACTACATGATCAACCAGACTGACCGATGAAGGAACCAAATTGATCATACCATCAACTATGGGGAGGTTAGGAGAAAGCTTATGGTAAGCAACTGGAAGTTGAGGCTGCAAAACAATCATGTCTTCTAGTAATTTCGAGGCTTCATCCATACAAGGGAAAAGGTGAGTTTGATGACTCCCTTTACGTAACATACACAAGAACTTGACTCTACTTTTCTTCTTCCCAACGGTATGCTGACTAGTTGAAGGGAGGTCATCAACATGTTGTTCAAAGGCTGACGACATGGGTTGGCAAGGGCATGTAGACCATGCTTCTATAACCTTGGATAGATCAGGGCAATCCTTAAGAATATGGATACCCTTACAAAGCCTGCAAGGGTACTTGGGCTTACGGGTTGTTTGGGTGATCTTGGCATCATCAACACTCCCAGCATGATTATCAGTGAGTGGTGGTTTTTCAACATGTCCAGCAGTGGTTGGAGGTTTAGACCCTTTCTTATTTTTCTTCTTCTTCTTCTTCATTTTCTTATTCTTCTTATCCACTGGGTTACTAGCTACAGAACTTTCTCTTAGCGAAGAAGATGAAATGGAAGAGGACCATGCAATTGAAGAAGGCGAAGAAGATCTTACTGGTGAAGAAGGTGAAGGATCAAAATGAGGTTGATGTTCTTGGGGGGAAGTGCTTACAACAGAAGCACTAGCTGCATTCGGGATTACCTGAGTGGAAAACAACCATACCGATAATCCAATTGTGAGATGTGGAAGGCTCAAAGTAGCGATGTGAGGAGGAACAATGTTTTCATAAGAAGGGAAAACAAAAGGTTCCCTTGGAAAAGGGGTTCCTTCATTGGTCGTTATAGGAACTGATGCCATTAAATAAATATCCAACCTAGAGTCTACTAGGGAAAACAAACAACACATGCTAAAAATCTAATAAGCAAACAAGCAAAAAAAACCTTCTTACAATGAATGCACTAGTTGGTGATGAAATCCAACGTCGTGGGAACAATGTACGAAGGGGATGAGATAGAGAGGGTGAAAAAGTTATGTTAACTACCTGCTAAACAGACTTACGCCCTAGTGCAAACTCCCACAAATAATCGTGGGTATACCCTCCAAGGATCCCGAGTGAGTTTGGCCAATGTCGATTCCAGGTACCATGAAGACTTTCCCCTTCACATTTACCTTGTGTAAAGACCCTAAAGAGATAGGCCACTAAGGTTACCAATTACTACAATGATGCCTGGGGAAACAATCGATAGTCCGATCCACATGCAAAGGAAGAGTATCTAACCCAAAATCAACTTGAAAGGCTTCCACTCATCATTGTGGGTATACCTTCAAGTGACCCCCATAATACTTGCAATCTCTACACCAAGACCAAAAAATCAGGGTGAGTAAGTCTGCCAGTCTTAATGCGACCTCAGGTTTGACCCTTGTGTGAGAAGGGCTTCCCAGGACAAAATGTAGCAAGTGGATTTCACCGCTCCCTAACACAAGATTCTATGTTTGTCTACAACTTTGGAAAGTTATCTATCACACCTATTCCAAAGCCCTACAACTAATCTAATGTAGGTTTTCTACCAAAAAATATAAAAATGTCTAATAATTTTCCTCATCAAGGATTGGAACTTCATAATCCACTTGTGTGTCCATGGATCTCCTCCAAGATTGTTAAGGATTATAGTGAATCCCTCTCTCTGATACCAATTTTTGGACACACCAACCACACTGAGAGGGGGGGTGAATCAGTGTAGGGATCTTTTTCAAACTTCCCTTCACAAAACTTATTAACTAGCAATCACCAATTACTCAACACTCATTACTGTCATTTATAATGAGTTGTATGTGAACATATATCAACAACATATAACAACAACATATATCATCAATAATTCATCACCACAAGGAACACAAAGAACACAAGATGTATGTACAATTTTCTTTTTATTACGGACTACAATCCTTGGGTTATCAACAACAATTGAATAGAGTTACAACTCTACAAGAGCACCAAATCTACAATGCAAGACTTAGCTTACACAACTTAGCACCAAATGAGAAGATGAATCAATCTTCAAAAGATACCAATCTGTCAATAGGTATGTGACCCGTCAGTAATGTAGCATGCGTATGTACTACAACTTGCGTATGCCTTAGGGTTTTCTCTCTATGAAAAACTCAGATCCTTTGCAGCCTTTAGTCACATCTACTTTTTTCTTTCATTGTCCCATCTAAACCATAACCAATCACAACACATCTATGCTCTCCCACATCTTACTCATGCTCCTCAACCATACAAAATGAATGATACTTAGTCATGTATAAACAACCAATATACTATGGCAATCATATCAATATTGAATCATAAGAGTGATTCTCACTCTATCAATCAACCAACATAACCATATCACAACAACCATACCAAGAATTCCTTAAGCATTCACCATACAATAAGCAAGAATATCCATCAGGACAAATATGTAACCATACCAGAGTTTTTATGGTAGATCTGAAAATAGTACACAATGTTCTTCAATTTGTTTTATGCAATTCTTCCAGGTGCCACTATTGGGAACCTCTCAGAAAAGGAGTTATAGAAAAAATGACATACCTTGTTGAATTCTGGCTTATTCTAGAGAGACAACTTGTAGAGCATGCCCCGCACGAAATATTTGTTGTATGGATCTGAAAATTTTACACAGAATACTACAGACTGTAATCTAACCAGCACATTTGGTCTTACTGAATTTGGATCTGTTATCAAGAAGTTATGATGTTTTTACCCGAAACACATGTTTTAGACTAGTTTCAGGACTAGCCACAAACCTTATTTTCCACGGAGTGTAACTCCAAAAATACAACGACCCACAAGATGAAATCTGTACCACAATTAATTGGATATGTTTTTTTAATGGCCTCCCAATTTCATGGTCTGAATCATTCTATAAAAAACGTTATTGCGAAAATGGTGAGATGACCTATAATTAACATAAATTAGAAAGCATCATCAAAAGAATTTATCCTCCCTTGAATTTCAGCCTTCTTTACTTCACCTTCTCTCTGAAATCCATCTTAGATATCCTTTGGTTACTTCAATCACCTGTAGATATTCAATATGCTCAAGTGTGTTTAAAATGAGAGAGCCTTGCCTCTTATTTATACTCTCCAAGTAGCTTCCTTAGAAGCATCTTCTAGGCCACTTTGTCC
>JZKD02S1676874.1:47448-90587 GCA_000966675.3 Picea glauca
AACAATTTGAAAATAAATGAAAAAACGAGCATTTAAAAAAACAAAGTGGAAACCTTATGTATCAAAAAATTTAAAATATAAAAAAACCACTTAAAAATGGAGGGGGGTGCTACTGATAGCACCATTTTTAAAAATGAGGTAAAACACTTGAGCCCCCCAAAAATGAGAACTCTGTAGAGTTCTCGTTAAGTTGATAACTATGTTTTGACCACTTATCCCATTTTCCTCATTTTAGGGTTAACCTTCTTATAACCACTTTCCATAGTTAGAAAGTTCTCCATTTACTTTATTATTTAAATAATCCTCCTTGACTTTGTCACTTCACTTTATTATTTAAATAATCCTCTTTGATTTTGTCACTTCACTTTAATATTTAAATAATCATCTTTGACTTTGTCACTTTATTATTTAAATAATCCTCCTTGACTTTGTCACTTCACTTTATTRTTTAAATWATCCTCTTTGATTTTGTCACTTAACTTTATTATTTAAATAATCCTCTTTGACTTTGTCACTTCACTTTATTATTTAAATAATCCTCTTTGACTTTGTCATTTCACTTTATTATTTAAATAATCCTCTTTGATTTTGTCACTTCACTTTATTATTTAAATAATCTCTTCTTTGCAAGCACTTTGACTTCTTTGACCTTTTGGGACTTCAACACAGGCAAAAACTCTCAAACCGTGAGGAGTTATGTGATGTTCCACATACCACCAAAAATGACTTGATAAGAACTATCCATCTAGGATAGTTTCACTGATAAATTCACTGATATTCATCTCATTATTCCACAATTAAGCACGGGTTCTCTAACTATACTACTAGGATATCTCAACCGCAAAGCGTCTTCCCGTGAGGGATTTCACCATAAGGGGACCACTTTGGAGTTCACCAAAAAGAGTCTTCCCATGATGGATTGCACCATAAGGGGACCACTTTGGAGTTCATCCATTTGTACAACCATGGCCTTTGGAGTTCACCTTAAAGCGTCTTCTCGTGAGGGCTTTCACCATAAGGGGACCACTTTGGAGTTCATCCATTTGTACAAACATGACAAGACAATAATGAGTCATCTTTACATCAATCCAACTACAACTCATTGATCCATCTTCATCTGTGCATACGAATATGACTCCTCTTGACATCAAGGTCAATACATGATCCATCAATCACTACATCAGTATACTATGACAAGACATTGTTCCTTTGACATCAATCCTTTGGCATCAGTGACAACATGATCCAACAATCTACTTATTTTAACCCAAAAATCATAGTTTTTATTGCTAAATTTATTGAGTATTTTCACAGAAAATTAAATAATTTGTTAGTTTTATGTGATTTTACCATTATTTCACAAATGCTTAAATAATTATCAACTAGCTACCACTTTATAATCAAAACACACCATTTTTTTTATGTTATTTTACCAAGTATTTTCACGGAGACTTAAATAATTGTGACAAAACCTACTCTACATTCTTTGCAAAGGGAATTTATTGACATAACACATAAACCTTCTCCCTCTCATTGAATATTTGCAAACAAATTAAAATAAAAGTACAAAATTCCTCATTTGAAACAACGTACCCACCAAATTGTTCCCCATTTCCTCCTCGATCACACAACCTACCCACCAAATTGTACCCCAGTTCCTCCTCTATCACACAGGTATCTAGCATGAATAGGAAGATGGGCCTCCAAAACGCTGGTCGCTTGAAATTGCATACCCAATGGTCATATAAGGGGGGAAATCAATGGGAAAAGACTTGATAGATTTTTATTGAAATCACAACTATGTAATTATGATTTTCCCAGAGAGATAAAAGAGGAAGAAGAGGCTCCAATTCAGAGGGTGAAGATGCAGTCATGAAGGAAACCAATCCATGGCTCTATAAACCTCACAGAGAGGTGATTCACAAATCTTTAAACAAAGATGGAACATATAGATGTGAAATTAGATGAAAACATGTCATTGTTTTTTATAGAGGCGGTCCATAAACATTGGATAAAGAGCTTGGAATCATTGGCGAGAAAATACCATCCCAAAAACTCATCATGAATACAACTCCAATAAAGGAAGCAAGTAACTCATAATGAAGTTTATTAGTAATTCTCTTTCTTAGTTTTTGCTAATTATGTTCTTTAAAGTAGTTAAGTTGTTAGGTATCTTTTATATATTGTACAATGTACACTTATTAATTTGAAAGATTCTTGATGTATTGTAAGAAATTTCAGACTTATATGATTTTTTGGATAGGTTATCTTTTTTCACTTGTAATTAGAAGATCCAATTTTTTTATATTGTACTTATTACTGCAAGATTTTGCTGCAGATTTTATCTATCATAAATCTAGCAATTACAATGAAAAAAAGAAGAAGAATACCATTCAAATAAACTCCTTGTTTTAGATGCATGGCTTCGTGTATCTAATGAATATACTTTCCAGTAGAGATGGCTTACTAGTATTGTAACGACCCTCCATTATGCCTAAGAAAAATCGAAGCTCAAAAGGTAATTTTTTTTTTGCGTTAAGAAATTAACATCAAGACATGATCACAACAATGCCTAATCAACAACATCACAAGTAAAAGCACTACTGACTACTCATCATGGAAATCACTAATGACACATTCAACATGTCAACGAAGGATAGTGACACATAAACATAAGTAGTGTAGCAGATCAACACATCATAATCATCTTGAAATGATTTACAACACATACAATCAGATAATGAATATAAAATGACTACCCACCCGACCTACCCTGCAAGGTTAGGACCTCTAGGACACATAAGCACTGCTCAAGTCCAGGTTCCAATTGATTTTAACCATTTAAGGCCTCAGGGCTGGCAACTATTCTGAGGAACAAGGAGGTATCTACATCCCACTAACAAACAAGTTCAATCATCAACTAGATCCATCCATCAATCATATTCATCAATTAATCATGGCGCAAGGGTGATCAATATCGTTAACAATCATAAATCAACAATTAAATATTCATTGTGCGTAGGAGTAAACAATTCTAGAACAATCACATGTCGACTTAAGTAAGGCGCAAGAGAAAGCTAGTCACTAAATCAATCATATATCTAATAAATTAATGACGCCAGATTAGTTAACATTTAAATTCAAGGTGCAAAAGAATAATGATGAAGCAATCACACACCCACTTAAATTAAGGCATGCAAGTACATTTTTTTACTAAAGTAATCATGCATCACCATTATTGCAAGGCGCGCGGTAATCAAGATAAATCATTTTACATCCATCGTTAATCCAATGCGCAAACAATCCAATAATTTAATCACAACATAATCCATGGCACAAGGTAAATTTATGACTCAATCATTCATCAATTATTAATTATTCATTTCACCAGAGAAAACTATCGATTTATCTCATGGCGCAACCAAGCTATCTACTCAACCAATCATACATCAATTTAAGGGAAGCATTAGTAAATTATACACATATCGTTATACATCAGCATTGTTCATAACGCATAATTCATCAACATTTATATCGTGGTGCGCAAATGATTTATTTACTTAAGTAATCACCCCTCTACATTTTCAAGGTGCGCAAAAAATCTAATTGTTAAATTGATCACACATCAACATTAATCAAGGCTCTCATGTAATCAAATCACATCCAAACATTCAATATATCTCTTTTAATACATGGCGCAAAATAAGTATCAATTCCAATTCATGCGCAAAGTAGTCATGTTTTTCAATGAGGCTTACAATTTACATTGTAAAGTCCCCAAATTAGGTGCTATTAATCTACAATAGTCCTTCAACAATTTAATTCATACTCAAGTAAATTCAATACATCACCTATAATGCATGCGCGAATAGAATTCTTTCATTCATTTATAGAATGACCCCAAAATAAATCTAGCATTCAGTAAAGCCTTTTATTGACAGGTCATAGATATCTAAAGTGCTCATTAAAATTAACATTGAGATCTAAAGTGACACTTAACAATGAATATTAAACTTGAAGACTTCTAGACAACATAAGGAAAATGATACATATAAACCTATGTGATCGCATTGAAAGAAGATATCTGCCTTTGAATATTACTAACTAAAATCAAATGAAACTAAAGGACGCTCCAATGTGCAAGGCATATTCTAATGCCAAAAAAAAGTGTAGGAATAAGAAAAAGATAGGGACTTAATAAGAGAAATGAAGGAAAACACAGATTTGTTAAATTCCCCAACAATGCAGAGATAATGAGGAAAGTTCTGGGGAAAAATAGTGAGCAACACATAGAGATAAAGAAGGTAAAAACTCATGCTGGTTCCCCCACAAGCTAGCACATTTTACACAAAAAAATATGCAGAGATAAACATGGTATAACCGCATGCTGGTTTCCCCCATAGTCTGAGCACATTTTTACACCAAAAACGTAGAGGTAAGGATGGTAAAAACTCTTATTGGTTTCCCCCACAGTCTGAGCACATTTTTACACCAAAAACATAGAGATAAGGATGGTAAAAACTATTGCTAGTTTCCCCCATAGTCTGAGCACGTTTTTACACCAAAAATGCAGAGGTAAGGGGGTTAAAAAATATTGCTAGTTTACCCCATAGTCTGAGCACGTTTTTACACCAAAAATGCAAAGGTAAGGAGGGTAAAACATCTTGCTAGTTTCCCCCATAGTTTGAGCACGTTTTTACACAAAAAACGTAGAGGAAAGTAGGGTAAAAACTCTTTCTATTTTCCCCCACAGTTTGAGCATGTTTTTACACCAAAAATGTAGAGGTAAGGAGGGTAAAAAACTCTTGCTAGTTTCTCCCACAGTATGAGCATGTTTTTACACCAAAAACATAGATGTAAGGAGGGTAAATTACCTGGGCGTTCTTCATCAAAAAACAAAGAGGTGGAATGTGTATTGGTAGAGTAACACTTCACTAGAGAGTGAGAAAAAATGTGGGTAAATATCAGAATAATTTTTTATTAGTTCCAAATCAATTTTGTTTGGCAACGACCTCATTAGAGAAAAATTTCGATTTGGAAAAATTGTGTTATGGATTGGATAGTAAACTCAGGTTCAAATTAAAGGGAAATGATCAAACATTCTGTATGTAGACATTCAAGCTCACATTGAAATTAACCAAGTGGTGATCAAACATTTATATATGTATACATTCAACTCAGATTTGAAATTAACAACGTTGGTTGTCAAACATTTATATATGTATATATTCAAGCTTAGCTTTACATTAAAAATGGAAGTGAAATTATTAGGAATCTGCCTCTAGCATTTATAAAAGCATCTAGGAGCTTATCTCTTGATCTTAATATCTCACATAGCTATGCAAGGTAAAAACAAAAATTAGATTATACAAGTTAATCCAATGCGATTACGAATTTAAATAAAAATTTTGTAACCAAAGACGAGAAGTCGATGATGATCTCCCGTGCTTGTGCTTCGTCCTTCTCCCCGCTTGCTAACTGTGAGGACCTCACCGATACCTCCCAACCAACTCTAGGGGTACTCTTTGATGCAGGAGAATCGTACAAATCCAAAATCACATGCCTAGCCAAAGGAGCAACTGGACGCGTAGATGGAAAAAGAGCACGTTTTTATGAACAATGTTTTGAATTTTGAGCTTAAAAGAATTAATGTAATAGTTAGGAAGAAGGCGTACTTTGCATTTATACCTAGGAGATATGAACATGTCTAGGGGGATTACTCCCATCTGTCAAATTGTAATAGGCATTTAAGTCTGTTAGTGAAAGTAGGTAGATTGGAATTAAGAGATTAGACAGTTTAGAGTGTAGGAGGGAAAATGGATATAGACATCCTCACTCTTGTATTATTGTATCATTAGCATAAAGAAGAAGAAGAGAGCTATAGCAGAGAGTTGTAGAGAAGAACCCATGTACAGGAGCACTTGAGTTAATATATGAAGCTTTGACTCAGATTTCATGGTGTTATGATGTTTGTTGTTTACATATGCTGAATGGTATGCTTACAGTTGTTTTATTCTCTCTGTCATGCATTTGTTTCAATGCTGTGTTGAATGTGTTATTTCATGTTAAGTATATGAAGTCTGAAAGAGGAGAAGAATGAGTTTCAACTTTTTCTCATCCTGAGAGTTCCTGGAAGGAGTGCAGTGAAACGTCCGCAAGGTGTGCATTGACAAAAGTCTAAGTTTTATATCAGAAAGCTCAGGAGAAATACCATTTTTCTCATTTCCCGCAGAAGTGCAGGTGAAGCACAGAAGCCGTGCAAGGTGTGCACAGGCTAGTTGAAGCCTTAGAATTTATCAACTAATGTTGAAGAGTGAAAGATTGTTGTTGTTGAGAGTGCAGAAAGTCGAAGAATCAAATACATAGAAGTATTTGAAAGAGTGTCGCAAAGAGTGCGTGCAGGAGTCCTTTCGAGACTTGAGGTTGAAATAGAAAGCTCAGGAGGGTCAGCGCCTTTGAAGTATTCAAAGGAATATGAGGAGTTGAATCAACACACAGAAGGTTAAATCCCGACGAAAGAACATTGGCTCGTCTCACAGAGATTCATTGAGGAGTGAATCGGACGATTGAAATTCTCCATGGAGAACTCATGAAGTTGCGAGGACTGTAAGATCTAGTGAAGCTGGAAGATGGTTAGAAGTTGGGTGAACCCATCACTTTGGTATCAAGAATTAATGTGGACTATTGATCGTGATCTATTTTGAGTGTCAGATCATTTCGGGGATTCAGAATTCGTAAGTCCAGAATGTAAGCCAAAATCCTTGGTCACTCTAACTCCTGGATCATGAAAAGGATTGTTAAGTGCGAAATTTCAAGATTTCGGTAATTCAAGATTTAGAATACCGGGAATCCTGATGACAAGGAGCCAAGGTCCTTTGCATTGAAAACCCTAAAGTTGCAAAACCTAGAATATCCTTGAAATGGCATTTAAACATTTCGGGGATCGGGGTTTCGGCATTCCCGTTGACAAGGATTCGGGGCACTTTACATAAGAAACCCCGAAGTCGCGAAATGCGAAGTATTGGTGAAGTGGCGTTTCATCATTTCAGTGTTTCGGGGTTTGGGAACCCAAGAAGACATTGGTTTGGAATCGAGAGTCTCGAACTCCCGGTACTTGGAAGCCCGAAATAATGTGGCCCGTCGGATCTAAAGGGAGGCTATTAGCCATTGATTCCGTAGAAGGCGCCATTTCAGAATTTAGGATTTCAAAGTGGTAAGGGAACGACAATCAAAGGCTTGTTCAAGTCTCAAAAACTGGGAAGAGTGACAGGTGGCAGGAATCCATGATAGAGACACAGGACACCTGAGAAGACAGGTGGTGCATACTCGTTGCCAAGAAGTGTCAATTTCCGTTGACTATTTTGGGGTTTCAAAGGTTGGAAAGTCGAGAAGACTTTCATTAGGATTCACAAAATCGCAAAGTCTGAAACTCTGAATCAGTGATAGAGTCCTGTTCATAACCGTTGGGGAGCCAGCCTTTGTTGAACGTATCAGAATTCGACATTTTGGTGTTTTCAAAGACAAGGAATCGGGGTCCTTTTCACCGAAATTTCCAAAGTCGCGAAACACGATGCAATTGTGGAGGAGGACGTGGCCAAAGATTTCGGCAATTCAGCATTTCAGGTTTTGAAGGTTGAAGAGACAAGAAACTCGACAACAGGAAACACGATATCGTGAAACCCAAAATCCTGATTCGGAAAAGGGTGTGATCATATTGTTGGTCAAGAGATTTGGGTTGATGCCTTGTGTTTGATCACGCGGGCATACCTATAAGGACCTGTGGAAAACACGGTGGTGTGTGTGTGGGATTCCCTATGGAGGAATCGAAAAGTCAATTTGATTTAGGAAAAATTTAGAACGATCCTGCGCGGATCTTGGCTCGAGGGTCGGGGCCTGCACCATTTGTGGTATCAGAGCTTAGAATAAGTTCTTTGCTTTCTATAGTAGAGAAAAGAGGAACATTTTACAGCCATGCTGTCGAGAAGAAGAGACAGGCGAATGCCAATGCCTGATCCAGCAAGAGAAAGGGAAATGCACGAGTTATGTGCCATGCTTGATGCCATGGAGACAACATAGAGGTGCACAGTTGACGCTGGGGATATCAGCGAAGATGACACTGAAAATGAAGCTGGAAACGAAGGAGAAGAAGTTGCGGTTGAAGATGTTGCGGATGAATGACTATTCAGGGTTGTTGCAAGGATAGGTGCCCAAGAAAAAATGGGCATTCCAGTGCATGAGGGAAACTTGGATGTTGAAGAGCTTCGAGACTGGATTAGAGCTCTAGATAAATATTTCAACTATGAGGATGTCGAGGAAGACAAGAAAGTCAAACATGCCATTACTAGACTTAAAGGGCATGCATCACTATGGTGGGATGAACTGTAGGCTGACAGACGCTGCAAGGGAAAGCAGAAAATCAAGAGCTGAGATAGAATGGTTGCAAAGATGAAAGCCAAATTTATACCCAAGGATTATCAAATCACTCTATTTAAAAGGATGCAGAATTTGAGACAGAAGCTGATGTCAGTGAAAGAATACACTGAAGATTTCTACAAGATAAACATCAGAGCAGGTCATCGGGAAAGCGATGATGAAAAAGTTGCCAGGTACATGAATGGTCTGCAATATGACATCCAAGATGAGATGAACATGATGATCATTCGAAATGTGGAAGATTCTTATCAGATAGCTATGAAAGTTGAAGAGAAGCTGAGCTGGAAACAAGGTCAAAGAGGCCGAGGTAGAAGTCAAGCCAGAGGCAAAACAATTGCCCAAGACAGAACTCAGAATTTTAAAGAAGAGGGAAAGAAAGCTCAAACTCAACATGAGAGAAGAGGAAGCTCACAGAGAGGGAAATATCCCAATAGAAATACTTTTCCTTGAGCTAGAGGAAGAGGAAGAGGCAGAGGCGGTGAAGTAAAATGCTTTTTCTGTGGAAATATCGGACATAAATCCTATGAGTGTCCAGATAAGAAAAAAGATGGTGGTGAAACTCACATTTCCAAAGCTCAAGGACGGAATGTGGAGACAGAAGACGCTAAGGGAGGAAGATCCTTAATGATGAGAAAATTTCTCTTGAAGTCAGAGAAGGAGGGAGAGAACCCAGCCCAAAGAAATAGTTTGTTTCGGACTACTTGCAAAACCAAAGACAGGGTATGCAAAGTCATAGTGGACAACGGTAGCACATACAATCTCGTATCTACAGAGATGGTAGAAAAGCTGGAGCTGGAGACTATTGTACATCCAAGCCCATACAGAGTTTCATGGCTACAAAAAGGACATAAGGTAAATGTTACTAAACAATGTTTAGTTGAATTTAAAATAGGAGGATATAAGAATGAAATATTATGTGATGTCATTCCCATGGATGTTTGTCATCTATTGTTGGGTAGATCATGGCAATATGACAGGAACATGATTCATGATGGGAGAAAGAACACGTACAACTTGGAGAAGAATGGTAGGACTCACATGTTGTTGTCGATTAAGGATAAAGAGGTGAAAACAGAAATGAGCAACATTGTACTTCTCATGAGTGGGAAGGAACTTCTTAATGAGGTTAAGAAGAAGGAAGACACACAATTTATTGTGGTCAGGAAGCCCAGAATTGTTTTGACTAGTACAAGGATAGAATATTTACTAGAAGAAATCCAAGACTTGCTGGAAGAGTTTGCTGATATAGTAGTGGACGAACTACCTTGTTCGTTTCCACCTATCAGGAGTATAAGCCATCACATTAATCTTATACCTGGAGCTAGTTTACCAAACAAAGCCATGTACAGATTGACGTTGCAAGAAAATGAAGAAGTTAAGAAACATGTACAGGACTTAATGGACAAAGGATTGATTAGAGAAAGCTTGAGTCCATGCGTTGTTCCAACAATGCTCAGCCCAAAGAAAGATGGAGGTTGGAGAATGTGTACAGACTCAAGGGAAATCAACAAGATTACCATCAGATATAGATTTCCATTGCCAAGGATGGATGACTTGATGGATTGCTTGAGTGGAGCAAGATTTTTTTCAAAAATTGATTTGAAAAGCAGGTATCATCAGATTCGAATGAGAGAAGGTGATGAATGGAAGACAACATTCAAGATGAATGAGGGGCTGTATGAATGGATTGTCATGCCATTTGTATTAACAAATGCACCCAGTACTTTCATGAGGTTGATGAACGAAGTCCTGAAGGATTTCATTGGGAAATTCGTCATCGTATATCTTGATGATATATTAATTTTCAACAAGATAGAAGCAGAGCACTTAAAGAATTTAGCTACAGTGATGAGGATATTAAAGCAAGAGAAATTGTTGATTAATATGAAGAAATCATCATTTATGAGGACAGAACTCATTTATTTGAGTTTTGTTATCTCTGCGAATGAGTTGAAGATGGATGCCGAAAAGGTAAATGCGATTAAGAATTGGCCATCTCTGAAAAATGTGTTTGAAGTTTGAAGCTTCCATGGTTTGGCAAGTTTCTATAGGAAATTCATTCGAAACTTCAGTGGAATTAGTGCACCAATGATGGATACGGTGAAGAAAAGACACAAATCTTTTCACTGGATAGAAGAAGCAGAGAAGAGTTTCAATCTGCTAAAGAAGAAGATCACGGAGCAACCAATTCTGGTTTTGCTGAATTTTAGCAAGACATTCCAGGTTAGGTGTGATGTGAGTGGATTTGTAATTGGAGTGGTCTTGAGCCAAGACAACAGGCCGATCGCATACTTCAGTGAAAAACTGAATGAAGTGAAGATCAAGTACTCAACATATGACAAAGAATTTTATGCAGTCATACAAGCACTGAAGAAATGGAGACATTATTTGGTTCCTAAAGAGTTTGTTTTGTATAGTGATAATCATGATTTACAATTCGTGACTCAACAGGAGAAGTTGAACCAAAAACATGTTAAATGGGTTGAATTCATGCAGAATTTTACTTTTGTGACTAAGCATATTTCTGGAACTGCTAACAAAGTTGTTGATGCTTTGAGCAGGAAATGTTTTCTTATGCAGGAATTCAGAGTCAAGACTTTGGGTTTTGATAACATCAAAGAATTGTATAGGGGTGATCCAGACTTCAAGGAAGCGTATGAGGCATATGAGAATCCAATTCTCAGGGATAGAAGCCAGTGGACCGAATATATGATCCAAGATGGATTATTATTCAAGGGAAATAAACTATGTATTCCAAAATGCTCCATGAGGGAGAACCTGCTGAAGGAAAAACACAGTGGAGGATTGGCCGGACACTTCGGTCATGATAAGACGTTCTCAAAATTGAATGGCTCATATTTTTGGCCAGGGATGAGGACAGATGTTAAGAAATTTGTGGACAGATGCAGGATTTTTCAACACACAAAAGGGAAAAGGCAGAACACAGGGTTATATCAACCATTACCCATACCAAAAAGGCTGTGGGACATAGTGAGCATGGATTTTATATTGGGACTGCCAAGAAAACAGAGAAGATATGATTCAATCTTTGTGGTAGTCGACATATTTTCAAAGATGGCACATTTCATACCATGCCAGAAAACTAGCGACGCAACTCATATTGCGAACCTGTTTTTCAAGGAAGTCATTAGACTTCATGGATTTCCAAGGAGTATCATTTCTGATCAGGATACCAAGTTCGTTGGACATTTCTGGAGAACTTTGTGGAAGAAGCTAGGGACAAGTTTTTCTTTTAGCTCAGCATATCATCCTCAGATGGATGGGCAGACATAAGTCATGAACAGAAGCTTGAGAGATTTGCTGAGGAGCTTAGTGACTGAACACCACAGTCAATGGGGTCACATTCTGCCACAGGCGAAATTCGCTTATAATGATTCTCTTAATAGAAGCACAGGGTAGAGTCCATTCTAGATTGTATATGGAATGCAACTAAGGGGCGTTTCTGAATTGAAAGATTTGGAACAAGCTGAATTCAGGAGTGCTAGTGCATAGGACTTTGCAGAGGGAATGAAGGAGCTTCACAGCTGAGTCAAAGAGCGATTGCAGAGTTCAAGTCAAGAATACAAGCGAAGAGCAGATCAACAAAGGAAGAAATTCAATTTGAAGTTGGTGATTTGATTCTTGTGCATCTAAGGAAGGAAAGGTTCCCAAGGGGAACATATAACAAACTAAAGATGAAAAAGATTGGACCGTGCAAGGTCATAAGGATATTTGGGGCAAACACATATGAGATTGAATTACCCGATGGGGTCGGAATCTCACCGATATTCAATTTTGCGGATTTGTACCCTTACAGAGCTAAAGAAGCAGGAGCAGAAGATGAAAATAAATAAGTTCAAGGGACAAAAAAAATGCATGTAGCTGAAAAGCCGCAGAGGGAAAGCATAATTGACAAGAGGATTAGCAAAAAGATCAAGAGAAAATAGTATTTTGAATACTTGGTCAAATGGAAGGGACATCCAGTTGAAGATGCTAGTCAGGAAGATGAATCAAGAATTCATAAGCATGGACAGACCGTGCAGGAGCTCATGAACAGGAGTTCATGAAAATTTTCAATCAAGGGAGTATGATGCAAGAGCATCGTACAAAGCCAAAAGCACGTGCCTAGCCAAAGGAGCAGCTGGATGCGCAGATGGAAAAAGAGCACGTTTTTATGAACAATGTTTTGAATTTTGAACTTAAAAGCATTAATGTAATAGTTATGAAGAAGGCGTACTTTGCATTTATACCTAGGAGATATGAACAGATCTGGGGGGATTACTCCCATCTATCAAGTTGTAATAGGCATTTAAGTCTGTTAGTGAAAGTAGGTAGATTGGAATTAAGAGATTAGACAGTTTAGAGTGTAGGAGGAAAAACGGATATAGACACCCTCACTCTTGTATTATTGTATCATTAGCATAAAGAAGAAGAAGAGAGCTGTAGAGAAGAACCCATTTACATGAGCACTTGAGTTAATATATGAATCTTTGACTTAAATTTCATGGTGTTATGATGTTTGTTGTTTACATATGCTCAATGGTATGCTTACAGTTGTTTTATTCTCTCTGTTATGCATTTCTTTCAATGTTGTGTTGAATATGTGATTTCATGTTAAGCATATGAAGTCTAAAAGAAGAGAAGAATGAGTTTCAATTGTTTCTCATCCTGAGAGTTCCTGCAAGGAGTGCAATGAAATGTCTGCAAGGTGTGCGTTGACAAAAGTCTGAGTTTTATCTCAGAAAGCTCAGGAGAGATACCGTTGTTCTCATTTCCCACAGAAGTGCAGGTGAAGAACAGAAGCCGTGCAAGGTGTGCACGGGCTAGTTGAAGGCTTAGAATTTATCAACTAAGGTTGAAGAGTGAAAGACTGATGTTGCTGAGAGTGCACAGAGTCGAAGAATCAAATACATAGAAGTATTTGAAAGAGTGCCGCAAAGAGTGCGTGCAGGAGTCCTTTCGAGACTTGAGGTTGAAATAGAAATATCAGGAGGGTCAGCGCCTTTGAAGTATTCAAAGGAAGACGGGGAGCTGAATCAGTGCGCAGAAGGTTAAGTCCCAATGAAAGAACATTGGCTCGTTTAACAGAGATTAATTGAGGAGTGAATCGGATGGTTGAAATTCTCCGTGGAGAACTCACAAAGTTGTGAGGACCGTAGGATCCAGTGAAGCTACAAGGTGGTTAGAAGTTGGGTGAACCCATCACTTTGGTGTCAGGAATCAACGTGGACCATTGATCGTGATCTGTTTTGAGCGTCAGATCATTTCGGGGATTCAGAATTTGTAAGTCCAGAGTGTAAGCCAAAATCCTTGGTCACTCTAACTCCCGGATTGCAAAAAGGATTGGTAAGTGGGGAATTTTGAGATTTCGGTAATTCGGGATTCAGAATACTGGGAATCTTGATGGCAAGGAGCCAGGGGACTTTACATTGAAAACCCTGAAGTTGCGAAACCTAGAATATCCTTGAAGTGGCATTTCAACATTTCGGGTATCAGGGTTTCGGCATTCTCGTTGACAAGGATTCGGGGCACTTCACATAAGAAACCCCAAAGTCACAAAACACGAAGTATTGGTGAAGTAGCATTTCGGCATTTCGGTGTTTCGGGGTTTGGGAACCCGAGAAGACTGTGGTTTGGAATTGAGAGTCTCGAACTCCCAGTACCCAGAAGCTCGAAATAATGTGGGCCATCAGATCTAAAGGGAGGCTATTAGCCTTTGATTCCATAGACGACGCCATTTCTGAATTTGGGATTTCGAAATGGTAAGGAAATGACAATCGAAGGCTTGTTCAAGTCCTGAAAACCGGGTAGAGTGATAGGTGGCAGGAATCCACGACAGAGACACAAGACAACTGAGAAGATAGGTGGTGCATACTCATTTTTCAGGTTATGTCAATTTTCGTTGACCATTTCGGGGTTTCAAAGGTTGGAAAGTTGAGAAGCCTTGCATCAAGATTCATGAAATCTTGAAGTCCGAAACTCCGAATCGGCAAAAGAGTCCTGTTCATAACCGTTAGGGAGCCAGCCTTTGTTGAACTTATCGAGATTTGACATTTCGGTGTTTTCGAAGACAAGGAATCGGGGCCCTTTGCACAGGAATTCTCGAAGCCATGAAATGCGATGCAATTGTGGAGGAGGACGTGGCCAAAGATTTCGGCAATTCGGCATTTCGAGTTTCAGAGGTTGAAGAGACAAGAAACTTGACAATAGGAATCACGATATCATGAAACCCGAAAACCTGATTCGAAAAAGGGAACGATCATATTGTTGGTCAGGAGATTTGGGTTGATGCCTTGTGTTTGATCACGCGGGCATACCTATAAGGACCTGTGGAAAGCACTGTGGTATGTGTGTGGGATTCCCTGTGGAGGAATCGAAAACTCAATATGATTCAGGGTAGATTTAGAATGATCCTGCGCGGATCTTGGCTCGAGGGTCAGGGTCTGCACCACTCTTCTTCCCCCTTATCCCCCTAAGCCGCAAAGGGGCCATGCACAAAAAAACCCAGAAAACTCTACCTCCCAGCTCACCTCACAAGGTCGAGCTACCACTCTCTTTTTCGAGCTGGGTATCCCAACTCTCACAAGAAAAATCAGTCAAAGAAATTCCAGCACTATAAATTTATGCATACCAATCATGATCCATTCCTCCTCATAGCCATCTCTTTTATAGAATTTTTCTTAGTGTCCACTTTCCATTTGCACATTTAATTCTTGTTTTACAAATTAATTAGGAATTACTCTCCCCGTACACTTGTCACCCGTTCCCTTAGTTTCAACAATAAATTTACCATTTTATTTAATTAAATGTCAATTTCCCTCACCCATCCTAAAACCACTCCAAAAATTACTCCTAGTTGTCCCTTTATTCCCTCTATTTCCCTTTTAATGACTGATGCCTTTCTAAAACTTAGTTGCATTTAATTTAGGAAAGTTCTTTAGTTAGACTAGACTAGATTCCTTTCTATGCTTCCACATTCCTTTTTACGATTATTTCCTTTCTTATCTTAGTTCCAATTTGGTATTCTTTTGCACATAATTATATAATTAAATCTTTAGATATACATTTTTTACTCTTTCAAATCCTAACTTGAGTTTTCTTCATCCCCCACCATTTATTAAATTTATAATTTAATTTCTTTAGTCTTCTTACCCACTGTTATCACACAAAACATCATGAACATAGTCGGACAGGTGAAGTTCACAACGATCGAGTTACCCTATGCAGGTTCGATGTGGCATTATCTCCAAGCGCAGTTGGAGGGACTCCAAGGTTAGAAGGTAGGTAAAATTTTGGCAGGTGTGTTAAAGTAGCCGACGTGCCTAGATCTCAGCTCCCTTTCAGATCAAAAGTCTCAAATCATTTCGGCACCGCAACATGCATGGACGTTAAAATCCAAAAGGTGAGCCGAAATCCAAACCATGGTTTTGCAAGGAGGCTACATGGTGGAAGAGGGTGTGTTCCAGGCCCGAAAGTGGTGTGGGTCTAAACTGCTTTCGACGACCCTGAAATCACATGCACATTAAATATTCGATAATGATAGGTGGTTTCCCTCTAGTCGTCCAACCACACTCTTGATCCCAAGGAGAGTTCAGCCAATGGAAGAGGATTAACCTTTTTGTCCACCTGCTTATTCAACGCCCAATTAGGTTGCGACATATGGTCTTCTGCCAGTCATCCAGCCACGCTCCAATCCCGATGAAGATCTATTTAATGAAGCAGGGACTGGTAGCTGAAACCTCAGCTCAGTCCATAAATGGAAAGCATGAAAATTATGGCTGAGAAGACAGGACTGTCAGCATGAGGTACAAAAATGGATGATTTTCCTGCAGGCCCATGCTGAAGAAGGTTTGCGTCTGACAGAAGGAAACACTCACAGCCTAATAGAAGGCTGCACAGATGAAAATCTTTGATTGAGATTGCCAGATCACACCTCGCAGTTGTGGACAGATATGAGTATAAGTAGATTAGTTAAATATTTTGTATGGTCGAATGGTTGAGGAGAGCTCCCTACTATGTAATTTTGATGCCAGAACTGTTCTCTAGTTATGTATCGAACTTGAGACTTTTGCATTAATAGAATTCAACTTCTTTCATCTCTTTGTTTAAACTGTGTTGAAACACTCAGGCATGGAGGATCCAATTGAGGGTTGTGGTCCCATTGTAATGTAGGTTTGATTATAGTATTGTTGTGACCAATTTTAGTCAGCTTCTTTGTTATCTTATTTCCCCTTATGCTGAAAGGCTCGAGCATGGAGGATCCATTCGAGTTGTTGTGGTTGCATGGTAATGTAGGTTTGATTATTATGCTGCTGTGACATTTTTCATTGTCTAAAACTTGAGTTCAAGAGTGCTCTTGGGCCTGAGTTTTTATTCACCAAGATGGTTGAAGGCTAGATGTTCATGGTAGACTTGTTTACCTCTCTCACTAAGTCTTCTTTCTTCTCACCCTTAAACTCAAATCACTGACTGAAGTTAATGAGGACCTCACTTCCCTGTGCATTGCTTGTCCAATTTCTGTGTTAAAATCATTCTTGTACTGAGTTTTGTCCATTTGACCTCCACTCATAAAACCAACATCCAAAAAAAATTCTAATGGGTACTGGGCTTATCCTCTTGCAATCTGAGGGTGACTCTCAGTGCTAGCATTCATGGCGCCGCTGCCAAGGACGAATTGAAGACTTTTCCCTAGGATTGAACGAAAAATAAATTGTGATTCTTGTAATATCCCCAAGGATGAGCCCAAATATATTATGTATTGTAAACATGTTTTGTAGGCTGGTGAGCCAAGTTATAATAAGCTAGGAGGCTTATTTTGTGATTAGGCCAGAGGGCCTAGGTGTTAAAGGCCATGATCCTGATTTTGTATATGTAATTATGCAGATCATTAATAAAATAAAAACATCACTGCGTGCAGACTGACCACAAAGAAAGAGTGATGGGGAACCAAGTTTTCCACAAGGTTGGGTAAGGGAGGAGGCTAAGTGTGTGGGCCTAGGGGATAATCTAGGGGGCTTACCTCTAAAGGGGATAATAATTTATTATTATTTCCTAAAGGCTAAGGTGGACATGTTGACTGTTGTCCTAAGTTCCTATAAAGGGAACGTGTGCTAAGTGGAACTCATGTGGCTCCAAGAGGACAAGTGTTGACCTGGGCGCATGCAGTTAAAACTGATGAGTCAGTCGTGTTGGGGGTCGTTCTGTCATTCTGTGATCCTCCGCCTAAGTTCGTGGGGATGCCCATCTAAACCTGTTTTTGGCCTCTGCGTCTGTATCTTCATAACCGTGCACAGTGAAGGTTGTTTGTGCGGCCATTTGCCCATTCTCCATATGAACTCGTTGGTCTCTATCACCGACCTTTGTACATCTGTAGTCAAGGGGGAAAAACCAACTTGTGTGTCCTGTGAACCTAGTGGGAACCCATGGACTGATACGCGTCTTCGGTGAAGCCCGAGTATCCTATGTATTATCTGTGTCATGTGTGTCATGAATATGGGTTGTTGTGGCCACACAGTTTCTGGACTGACTGTGGCTTACTACCATCATCTATTCCTTGTTGAGCCTTGCAGTTGTCCTCCTTGTGCTGAAATAGAGTTGAAGAAGTAGGTTGTTAGGCCTATGTGCAACAGTCTCTCTAGGTGAGAGAGGTGGATGTGGTTGAAGAGGCGAGTTGTGAGGCCCATGATAGACTCTCTCCAGGTGAGAGAGTGCATGGAGGAAGTGAGAATTTCTGGAAGGGGTCCTATAGCTGCCACAGAGCTTAAAGAATTCGAGTTTGGCCTGTTGTTGAAGCCTAAGGCAAGTGAGGTTTAGCAGCTAAAGGAATGTCTGGTGTGATAATGAAGGTGTATACTTCTGGGGTGGGACATGCATGTGGGGAATGAGAGTCTGTGAGAAATGGGAATAAGTTTCTCTTGGGAGAGAATCAATCCTCATAAAATGTGTGTCTTCCTGTTGACCTTGACTAGCCTAGGATTCCCTTGTTCGGTGGTGCTTAGTCCCATCTCAGGGGTGACCTACTGCTGAGATTGATGAGCAACGCGGTCTAAGGATGGGAGGTTCATGGAAGGTCTACACACAGTTGGTGGTGTTATTCCGGTTGAAATATAAGTATAATTTATCTGCTTAATTTTATGTTATGCATAATGCTGGAATGTTATCATGTGTTCCGTTGCATGTATGAACTGCTATTAATTCTATTTAAATCTGAATGGTAACAATAAATCTATGTTAAAATGTGTTAGTTTGATTTAATGCATATTATATTTATATGTGAATATTCCATAGTAGTGTCATTGCCTGGTCTCTGTGGAGGGCCGGGGATGCTACAGTTTGGTATCGCAACTAAGTTAGAGCTAAGTAGTGGCATTTCCCTAGCCTGTTGGTGGCTGGGGATGTTACAATTCTGAAGGTGCATCATAAATCAGTACCTTGAAGATTGCAACTTGCACCTGGCGACTCCACTGTTTCGATTGTGGCTCCCAAAGGCAGACACACGAGGTCTACTCCACAAATGCCTCTTGCAACACCTGAAGCTGACCTGGAAAATATTATCAAGAAAGGAAAGAACTCTCAAGAAGGGATTTCAACTGTTGTACCATGTGATTCTAGTAGTTTACAAACTTCTTCTTTTAAAACTCCAATAGCTGCATCTAATTCTCTTGTTATACCATTTCTAGAAGTTTAAATTTTGGAATTTTTCCTGTTGAACTCCCCCCTTCTAGTCTTCATTTCGAAGGAGGAAATTTTGAAATTCTTGTTTCCCCTGATATTGTAAAGTGGTTTAGACCCAAGGTCTTAGAAGATTTTCCCACTCTGGATTTTCCTACTCCTCTTCCTATCAAAGTTGTTGCACCTGAAGAGGGGGAACCTTATTTTCCCTTGAAACCCATATTGTTCTCCTCCAACTCTCAATCGTTTCCCCTTTCCCTTAGAAACACAGATCCAGTCCCACATTTCCAAACTCCATCCCCCCCTAGTTCTCCTACAGTTCACACTTCAATGGTAGGTGCTAATCTTCCTAGAAACAGGATGGATGCCATAGTGGTTGCTAGGTATTCCCCTATTGTTTTACCTCAACCTATGAATTCCCTCCTAGTGGGAGATTACCTCAAGTAAATGCCCAAGTTTACAGGGGAAGAAGACATAACTGCAGAAGAACACCTTTCATCTTTTTACAATTATGTGGATAATCTTAATATTGAAAATGAAGACATCTGGTTGAGAGTTTTTGTACAAAGCCTTGATGGTGAGGCTAGAAAATCGTTCAGGGGCTTGACTCCTGGATCTATTGATGGGATTATAATTCATTCCTGAGACATTAGGGGCACACAAAATATTTCCTTTATTATATTACAGAGTTTGGGTCACTTAAGAAAGAAGAGAGGAAATCTGTTTCATACTTCTCAAAGAGATTTAATAAGATGTACAATAATATTCCCACTAAAATTAAACCTACATAAACATATGCCAAGATTACTTATACTAGTGCTTTTGAGCCTGATTTTTGCCTCCTGTTGAGAGAAAGAATAGCTACCTCTTTGGAAAATATGCAATATGAAACCCTTGAAGTAGAATCAAATGTACTGGTAGTTGACAAACTTAGGAGTAAGCAGTTGACAAACTTAGGAGTAAGGCCGATAGAGACAGAAGGAAGGGTAGGGTTGAAGCTTCAACCTCTAATTCCTCTGCTTCCCACCCTCAAGTGGATGAGTTAACAAATATGGTAAAGTCACTTTCCGCAGAAATGGAGAAATTGAAATTTGAGGGAAAGAAGAGCTATAAAAACACCCAAAATATTGATAACAGGGGTAATTTCAGAAGACCAAATAATGCCCCTCGGATCATCCAGAGAGACCAAATAAATAGGGATAGGGATGATAAAAAAATTGAAGCCCCTCTCCAAAATAACCTTGTTACTGATGAAGAAGGAGGGGAAGAAGATGCAAATCCAGAAATCCATTGTCTTGGTGACACCTATTTGTCCCCTCATTTAACTCAATCTCCATATGAAGAGGCTCTCATGGGTAACTAGTGTAGACCCCCGACCCTTAGGCCAAGGTCTGTGCAGGATCTTTCTAATCTCCTTGAGCCAAAGTGGCTCTTTTGAATCCCTATTGGAACCTTCAACGAATCGATCCACAGGTCCTTCTAAAACCCCCTTATGTGAACAGGCACAAGGTACGAGCTTCACCTCCACACAACCACAACTGGCCCTGACACAAGCTTCTTTTTACAACTCGCAATCTCGTGAATTGGAGTGTAGAACCTTCATGCCCCTCCTTTATGAAATCTTGAGATGTGATAGGGAAACTATGGGTTGACCCCCTCGATGCGCGATTATACGCCACCTGTCACCCTTGCGGTCCCCACCTAACAGATGTGCCACGTGTTGTACGAGCATCTCTAAATCCGACGACCTACTTTATTTCGGGCCTTTGGGTATCGGGAGTTTGGAACTCTCGATCTCAAAATGCTGCCTCCTTCGTTTCCCGACACTCGAAGTGCCGAAATCCCAAAACTCCATGCTAATTCCTATCGCAACTCGCGACTTCGAGACTTTCATTCCACTGCGCTCAACTCCTTGTCGTTGGGATCCCCGAGATGCTGAAATGATCTGACGGCTCAGACAGATCACGATCAACAGTCGACGTGAATCTTGACACCAACAGAATGGATTCGTCCAAATCTTATTCACCATACAACTCCTCTGGATCCTATGGTCCTCGCAGCTTCACGAATTATCCATAGAGAATTCTGACCATTTGTTTTCTCCTAGACAACTTCTGCGAAATAAACCAATGTTCTCCTTTCTAAACTTTACTTCTGCAAGACATTTTCAATCTCCGCGTCCCTTTGGGTACCTTCAAAGGTGTTAACCCTCCCGATCTTTCTCTGGAAACTTCAATCCTTGAAAGAACTCATGCACGCACTCTTTGCGGAAAACTTTCAAATAATCCTGGGTATTCGACCTCTCGACTCTGTGCACTCTCTGCAAAAACAATATTTCCCTCCTCAATCTTAGTGGATAAGTCCTAAGACTCCCAACAGCCTGCACACTCTTTGTACTACCTTTGTTCTTCTCCTTCACTTCTGCTAGAATGATAACAATGGTATCCCTCCTGAGCTTTCTGAGATATGACTCATAACTTCGTCAACGCACACCTTGCAGACGCTTCACTGCACTCCTTGCAAGACCTTCTCTCACTCAGGAAGAGAAACAATTGAAACTCATTCTCTCTCCCTATAAATTCAAACATTCAACATAAAGTCATACATTCAACACAGTATTAAAGAAAATACATAATAGAGAGATTAAAACAACTGTAAGCATACCATTCAAGATGTATAAACATAAAACATCATAACACCATGAAATCTGATTCAAAGCTTCATATATTAATTCAAATCTCCTGTACATGGAATTCGCCTTTCAACTCTCTGCTACAACTCTCCTCTTCTTTCCTATGCTAATAGTACAATACTACAATGATACAATGGTAAGGGTGTCTATATCCATTTTCCCTCCTACTCTTTAAACTATCTAATCTATTAATTCAAACCCACCTACTTTCATTAATTGGGCTTAAATTCCTTTTACATTGACAGATGAGAGCAAATCACTCACGATATGTTTTCAATAGCCAGACATAAATGAAAATACGCTTCTAGCTATTACATTTATATCTGCTCCCTTAAACTTTCAAAACATTTCAAAACGTGAAAAATGTGTGTTGCGCTTTCCAACTGTCTTTTGCCTCCACGCTCGATTAACTATTTACGATGCTCCTGCATCATACTCCCTCGCTTGAAAATTTTCATGAGATCTTGCACAGTCTGTCCATGCTTTTGAATTTCTGCTTCATCTTCCCAACTGGCATCTTCAATTGGTTGTCCCTTCCACTTGATCAAGTATTCAAAATACTTGTTCCTCTTGGTCTTCTTGCTAACTCTCTTGTCAATTATACTTTCCATCTGTGGCTTTTCAAGTACAGGCATTTTTTTGGTCCACTGAACCTCTGTCTATTCATTCTATGATCCTGTTTCTTCAGCTTTGTAAGGGTACAAATCCGAAACGTTGAATATTGGTGAGATTTCGACCCCATCGGGTAATTCAATCTCATATGTGTTTTCCCCAAATTTCTTCATGACTCTGCATGGTCCAATATTTTTCATTTTCAATTTGTTATATGTTCCCCTTGGGAACCTCTCCTTCCTTAGATGTGCAAGAATCAGATCACCAACTTCGAATTGAAGTTCTCACCTATGTTGATCTGCTCTGCGCTTGTATTCTTGGCTTGAACTTTGCAGTCGTTCCTTGAATCGGTTGTGAAGCTCCTTCATTACTTCTGCAAAATTCTCTATGCTAGAACTCCTGAATTCATTTTGTTCTGAATCTCTCAATTCAAAAACTCCCCTTGGATGCATTCCATATACAATTTGGAATGGACTCTACCTCGTGCTTCTGTTGAGTGAGTCATTGTAAGAAAATTCCGCTTGTGGCAGAATGTGATCCCACTGACTGTGGTGTTCAGTCACTAGGCTCCTCAGTAAATTTCCCAATCTTTTGTTCACAACTTCTGTCTTCCCATCCATATGAGGATGATACACTGAGCTAAATGAAAAAATTGTCCCTAGATTCTTCCACAAAGTCCTCCAAAAATGTCCCACGAACTTGGTATCTTGATCCGAAACAATACTCCTTGGCAAGCTGTGAAGTTCGATGACTTCTTTGAAAAACAGGTTCGCAATATGAGTTGCATCACTGGTTTTCTGGCATGGTATAAAATGTGCCATTTTGAAAAATCTATCAACTACCACAAAGATCGAATCACATCCTCTTTGTGTCTTTGGCAGCCTTAATACAAAATCCATGCTCACTTCATCCCATGGCCTTTTTGGTATGGGTAATGGTTGGTATAACCCTGTGTTCTGCCTTCTCCCTTTTGTGTGCTGACAAATTCTGCACCTGTCCACAAATTTATTAACATCTTTCCTCATTCCTAGCCAAAAATATGAGCCATTCAATTTTGAGAATGGCTTTTCATGATCGAAGTGTCTAGCCAATCCTCCATTGTGATTTTCCTTCAACAGATTCTCCCTCATGGAACATTTTGTAATACATAGCTGATCGCCCCTGAACAATAATCCATCCTGGATCATGTATTAAATACATTGGGTTCTGTCTCTGAGAATTGGATTCTCAGATGCCTCGTACGCTTCCTTAAAATCTGGGTCATCCTTATACATTTCTTTGAGGTTATCAAAACCCAAAGTTTTGACTCTGAATTCCTGCATAAGAAAACATTTCTTGCTCAAAGCATCAACAACTTTGTTAGCAGTTCCAAAAATATGCTTAATCACAAAAGTAAAATTCTGCATGAATTCAACCCATTTAGCATGCTTTTGGTTCAACTTGTCCTATTGAGTCACGAATTGTAAAGCATGATTATCACTGTACAAAACAAACTCTTTAGGAACCAAATAATGTCTCCATTTCTTCAGCGCTTGTATGACTGCATAGAATTCCTTGTCATATGTGGAGTACTTAACCTTTGCTTCATTCAATTTTTCATTGAATTATGCGATCAGCCTGTCATCTTGGCTCAATACCTCTCCTATTGCAAATCCACTCGTGTCACACTTGACCTGAAATGTCTTGCTGAAATCTAGCAAAACCAAAATTGGTTGCTCAGTGATCTTCTTCTTCAGCAGGTTGAAACTCTTCTCTACTTCCTCTGTCCAGTGAAAAGATTTGTGTCTTTTCTTCACCGTATCCATCATCGGTGTGCTAATTCCACTGAAATTTCAGATGAATTTCCTGTAGAAACTTGCCAAACCATGGAAGCTTCGAACTTCAAACACACTTTTCGGTGATTGCCAATTCTTGATTGCATTCACCTTCTCCGAATCCATCTTTAGCTCATTTGCAGAGATAACAAAACCCAAATAAATGATTTCTATCCTCATAAATGATGATTTCTTCATATTTATCAGCAATTTTTTATGCTGTAACCTCTTCATCACTGTAGCTAAATGCTTTAAGTGCTCTGCTTCCATCTTGCTGAAAATTAATATATCATCAAGATATACAATGAAGAATTTCCCTATGAAATCCTTCAGGACTTCGTTCATCAACCTCATGAAAGTACTGGGTGGATTTGTTAAGCCAAATGGCATGACAAGCCATTCGTATAGCCCCTCATTCATCTTGAATGTTGTCTTCCATTCATCACCTTCTCTCATGCGAATTTGATGATATCCACTTTCAAATCAATCTTTGAAAAAAATCTTGCTCCACTCAAGAAATCCATCAAATCATCCATCCTTGGCAATGGAAATCTATATCTGATGGTAATCTTATTGATTTACCTTGAGTCGATACACATTCTCCAACCTCCATCTTTCTTTGGGCTAAGCACTGTTGGAACATCGCATGGACTCAAGCTCTTTCTAATCAATCATTTGTCCATTAAATCCTGGACCTGTCTCTTGACTTCTTCATTCTAAAGTGGTGTCAACCTATACACGTCTTTGTTTGGTAAACTAGCTCCAGGTATAAGATTGATGTGATGGATTACCCTCCTGATAGGTGGTAACGAACGAGGTAGTTCGTCCACTACTATATCAACAAACTATTCCATCAATTCCTGGATTTCTTCTGGTAAATCATCTATCCTTGTATTGGTCAAAACAATTCTAGGCTTCCTAACCACAATAAATTGTGTGTCTTCCTTCTTCTTAACCTCCTTAAGAAGTTCCTTCCCACTCATGAGAAGTATAGTGTTGCTCACCTCTGGTCTCACCTCTTTGTCCTTGATCGGCAACAACATGTGTGTTCTCCCATTTTTCTCCTAGGTGTATGTGTTCTTTCTCCCATCATGAACCACATTCCTGTCATATTGCCATGGTCTACCCAGCAGTAGATGAAAAACATCCATGGGAATGACATCACATAATATTTCATCCTTATATCCTCCTATTTTAAATTGAACTAAACATTATTTAGTGACATTTAACTGATGTCCTTTTTGTAGCCATGAAACTCTGTATGGACTTGGATGTACAATAGTCTCCAACTCCAGCTTTTCTACCATCTCTGTAGAAACGAGATTGTATGTGCTACCACTATCCACGATGACTTTGCATACTCTATCTTTTGTTTTGCAAGCATCCCGAAACAAACTATTCCTTTGGGATGGGTTCTTTGCCTCCTTTTCTGGCGTTAAGAGAACTTTCCTCATCACTAAGGATCTTCCACCCTCAACATCTTCTGCCTCAACATTCCATTCTTGAGATTTGGAAATGTGAGTTTCACCACCATATTTCTTCCTTTCTGGACACTCATAAGATTTATGTCCATTTTTCCCATAGACAAAACATTTCACTTCACCTCCTCGGCCTCTTCCTCTTCCTCTAGCTCAAGGAAAAGTATTTCTATCAGCATACTGCCCTCTCTGTGAGCTTCCTCCTCCCTCATGTTGAGTTTGAGGTTTCTTCCCCTCTTCTTTAGATTTCTAAGTTCTTTTTTGGGAAATTGTCTTTCCTCTGACTTGACTTCTACCTCGTCCTCTTTGACCTTGCTTTCGGCTCAGCGTCTCTTCAGCTTTCAGAGCCATATGATAAGGATCTTCCACATTCTGAATGATCATCATTCTCATCTCATCTTGGATGTCATATCTCAGACCATTCATGTACCTGGCAACCTTTTCATCACTTTCCCGATGACCTACTCTAATGTTTATCTTGTAGGATGCTTCAGTGTATTCTTTCACTGACATCAATTTCTGTCTCAAATTATGCATCCTCCGAAACAAAGTGAATTGATAATCTTTGGGTATGAATTTGGCTTTCATTTTCACAACCTTTCTATCCCAACTCTTGATTTTCTACTTGCCTTTGCAACATCTGTTAGCCTGCAGTTCATCCCACTATAGTTATGCATGACCTTTAAGTCTTGTGATGACATGTTTGGCTTTCCTATCTTCCTCGACATCCTCATAGTCAAAGTATTTATCCAGAGCTTTAATCCAATCTATAAGCTCTTCAACATCCAGGTTTCCTTGATATACTGAAATGTCCTTTTTTGCTCTGGCACCTATCCTAGCAACAACCCTGAGTAGGTGTTCATCTGCAACATCTTCGACTATGACTTCTCCTTCATGTCCAGCTTCATTTTCACTGTCAGCCTCACTAATATCCCCAACGTCGACTGTGTGCCTCTGTGCTGTCTCCATGGCATCAAGCCTGGCACATAATTCATGCATTTCCCTCTCCACTACTGGATCAGGCATTGGTCTGTCTCTTCTTCTCAGTGGCATGGCTAAGAAATATTCCCATGTTCTCTGCTACAGAAAGCAAAGAACCTTTTCTGTGCTCTGATACCACAACTAGTGTAGACCCCCGACCCTCAGGCCAAGGTCCACACAGGATCTTTCTAATCTCCTTGAGTCGAAGTGGCTCTTTCAGATCCCTATCAGAACCTTCAAAAAATTGATCCACAGGTCCTTCTGAAACCCCCTTATGTGAACAGACGCAAGGTACGAACTTCACCTCCACATGACCACAACTGGCCCTGGCACAAGCATCTTTTCGTAACTTGCAATCTCGCGAATTGGAGTGTAGAACCTTCATGCCCCTCCTTTGCGAAATCTCGAGATGTGATAGGGAAACTATGGTTTGACCCCCTTGATGCGCGAGTATACGCCACATGTCACCCTTGCAGTCCCCACCTGACAGATGTGCCATGTGTTGTACGAGCCTCACTAAATCCAACGACCTACTTTATTTCGGGCCTCTGGGTATCAGGAGTTCCGAACTCTCGATCCCAAAATGTTGCTTTCTCAGTTTCCTGACACCCGAATTGCCGAAATCAAGAAACTCCACGCCAATTCCTATCGCAACTCGTGACTTTAGGACTTTTGTTCCACTGTGCTCAACTCCTTGTTGTTAGGATCCCCAAGATGCCAAAATGATCTGACGGCTCAAACAGATAATGATCAACGATCGACGTGAATATTGACACCAAAGAAATGGATTCATCCAAACCTTATCTGCCCTGCAATTCCTCTAGATCCTATGGTCCTCGCGGATTCACGAATTCTCCACAGAGAATTTCGATTGTTCGTTTTCTCCTAGACAGCTTGTGCGAAATAAACCAATGTTCTCCTTTCTGAACTTTAGTTCTGCGAGATGTTTTCAATCTTCGCCTCCCTTTGGGTACTTTCAAAGGTGTTAACCATCCTGTGCTTTCTATGGAAACTTCAAGCCTTGAAATAACTCCTGCACGCATTCCTTGTGGAAACCTTTCGAATACTCCTGGGTATTTGACCTCTCGACTCTGTGCACTCTCTGCAACAACAATCTTTCCCTCATCAACCTTAGTGGATAAGTCCTAAGACTCCCAACAGCCTATGCACTCCTTGCACGACCTCTGTGCTTCTCCTGCACTTCTGCTGGAATGATAACAACGATATCCCTCCTGAGCTTTCTGAGATATGGCTCAGAACTTCGTCAACGCACACCTTGCGGACGCTTCACTGCACTCCTTGCAGGAACTTCTCTCACTTAGGAAGAGAAAAAATTGAAACTCATTCTCTCTCTCTTTGACTTCAAACATTCAACACAGTATTAAATCAAATACATAACAGAGAGATTAAAACAACTGTAAGCATACCATTCACCATGTATAAACAGAAAACATCATAACACCATGAAATCTGATTCAAAGCTTCATATATTAATTCAAAGCTCCTGTACATGGACTTCTCCTTTCAACTCTCTGCTACAACTCTCCTCTTATTTTCTATGCTAATGTTACAATACTACAATGATACAATGGTGAGGGTGTCTATATCTGTTTTCCCTCCTACTCTCTAAACTATCTAATCTATTAATTGAAATCTACATGCTTTCATTAACTGGGCTTAAATGCCTTTTACATTGACAGATGAGATAAAATTGCTCATGATCTATTTTCAACAACCAGACATAAATGAAAATACTCTTGTAGCTATTACATTTATATCTGCTCCCTTAAACTTTCAAAACATTTCAAAACGTGAAAAATGCGTGTTGCGCTTTCTAGCTGTCTTTCACCTCCACGCTCGCTTGACTGTTTACAATGCTCTTGCATCAGTAGCCAACTAAATGAGCTGAGAAAAGGGGAAAGGAACAGTGGAAATCCAAATAGATACAACCTCAGGTCCAAGAAGGAAGAGTGAAATCCTGACATTCCTGAGTAACCTACTGGAACAGAGCATCTTGTTAAGGAGATGGAAGCCAATGCCAAAGAGAAAGAGGCACAAACCCCCCAGGAAGTGGTTAATATCCCTATCCTAGAATTGAAGGAGAGTCTGCAGCCTCCCTCCTCTTTTATCTTTGAGAATGAGATTCAAAAAATTAAAATTCATGTACCTTTCTTGGAGCTACTAAAAAATGAGGATTTCAAAAGGTACCTCTCCAAGGTGTTGCAACCTAGACCTTCATCTCATCCCACAGACTTAGTCAACCTTCAAGATGAAAAACCATATGTCATACTAGGGCCTTTGGTAGAGGATAGGGATGAATCCTCCCCTCTTTTCTATACATCATTGAACATTCATGATAAAGTGTTTCACAACTGCTTGATGGATTCAGGGGTGTCTCACAATCTCATGCCTAAGACTGTCATGGATGAGATTGGGTTGGAGGTTACAAAAACCTACCATGACCTGTACTCATTTGATTCCAGGAAGGTGAAGTACCTTAGGGCTATCAAAGACTTGGTTGTTTTTTTGTTCCAATTGCTAATGAAAAGTGTGGTCATGGATATTGTGGTGGATGATGTCCCCCCTAAGTTTGGGATGCTTTGTCTAGATCTTGGATCAAAATCCTAGGGGAAACTTTACAAATGGATCTTTCATATGCCACCATTCTTGTGTTTGGGGGAGAACATAGAAGGATTTATAGGGAAGAACAACTTGCTTACATTATCAGTGATGAAGCAAATCCGACCAACCACCCCATTTTTGCAGTAGATACTGATCTAGGGACTAGTATGTTACAGCTCACTGATGCTCATCAAACACCTATTTAAATAAAAAAGCATCCCAACACCTCTTGTCCTCCCAATAAATTTGTTTGGAAAATGTTTTTTGATGGAGCCTCTTCTAGGGTAAGTGTTGGTGCTGGGATAGTTTTCATTTCCCCTTTCTGAGAGACCATATCTCTGTTTTACAAGCTTGAATTTGAAGCAACAAAAAATGTGGCATAATATGAGGCTCTTGTTTTGGGTTTGAGAGATACCAAATATATGAAGATTGAGGAGCTAACGGTATTTGGAAATGCTGAGTTGATTGTTCACCAAGTCAAAAATTGGTATCAGGCTAAGAACCCTAGGTTAAGGGCCTACATAAATGAAGTCTAAGATCTGGTTGACAGTTTCTTCTTTGCTTTTAATATCTCTTTTTTTCCAAGAGAGGAGAACACTGTGGCAGAGTCCTTGGCTTTTTCAGCAAGTAAGTTCAAGATTCCTTTGCCCCCCAAACTCAAGTATGATGTGGAAGTAAAATACAGACCCTCTATTCCTGACAATGTCAAACATTGGAAGTTTTTTTAGGATGATCTTGAGATGAAAATATTTCTTGAGACTGTGGATGAATTTTCTAATTTGCATATTGATCGGGATCAGGACACTGAAGAAATCCCTGACGCTACTGCTTTTTTGAATAAAATTGTTGACCATCATATTGTTCATTTATTTAGTAACCATATTCCGAAGGGACTTGTCCCCTTGGAGATGTTGTTTAATAGAAATGATGTTGCTGTGAAGGTTAAAGGCTCAACTGAAGAGGTTGATGTGACAAAATTCAATTTGGGAATAGAGGGGGATCCAAAGTATGTTAAATTTTCTAGCAGTTTGTCAAAGGAGCAAAGGGATGAGTATGTCAAGCTTTTGAAGGAGTTTGTTGATGTGTTTGCTTGGAAATATGAAGATTTGAGAACATATGACACCAACATCATCGAACATAAAATCCATTTGAAAGAAGAGGCCAAACCTTTCAGGAGGAAACTTAGACAGATAAATCCCATGATGTTTCCTATTATGGAAAAATAAGTGAAAAAGATGTTGGATGCCCAGATCATCATTCCTTTAAGATATTCAGAGTGGGTAGCTAAATTGGTGCCCGTGAGAAATAAAAATGGGGAAATCAGATTATATGTAGATTTCAAGAATTTGAACAGGAGATCCAAAAAGGATAACTACCCCTTGCCAAAGATGGAGCACATTTTGTAGAGAGTGACTGGTTCATCTAGGACGTCCATGATTGATGGATTTTTTGGCTACAATTATATCTCCATCCGTCTAAAAATAGAGAAAAGATAACCTTCACTACTCTTTGGGGCACATTCATGTATGCTAAAATTCCCTTTGGATTGATGAATGCAGGAGCAACCTTCCAACGAGCCATGGGCATTGCCTTTGTTGGGGAAAAAGATAAATTTGTAGTAATCTATTTGGATGACATTACAATATTCTCAAGGTCTGACAAAGAGCATTGTCACCATCTAAGGAAAGTCTTCCTAAAGTGTCGAAGGTTTGGTCTCTCCCTCAATCCTAAGAAATATTTTTTTGCTATGAAGGAGGGAAACTTATTGGGACATATTGTGTCAGCTAAAGGGGTAAGAATTGATCCAAGCAGAGTAGAGGCCATACAGGCCTTATCTTTTCCCAGATATAAGAAATAGATTTAGTTTTTCTTGGGTAAAATCAATTTTCTGAGAAGATTCATTTCTAATTTTGTTGAGTTGGTTAAGCACATTACAGCCATGCTTAGAAAGGGAAGCAAGGTGAAATGGACTATTGAGTCCAGAAATTATTTTGACCAAATAAAAAGGGCTTTGACTGAAGCACCTGTTCTCATCAGCCTTGACTATTCTAAGGAATTCATGATATTCTCTTTTGCCTCATCTGATACATTGGTTGTTGTTTTGCTACAGAAAAATACAGAGGGGTTAGAGTAACCTATTTCCTTTTTCAACAAATCATTGAGGGATGCAGAAACGAGATATGATATCATGGAGAAGTAGGCATATGCTTTGGTGAAAGCCCTAAAGGATTTCCAAATCTATGTTATGCATTCAAAGATTATTGCATATGTCCCCTCAGCCTCAGTAAAAGATATATTGATCCATCCTAACATAGATGGGAAGAGAAGCAAATGGATTGCCAAAATTTTGGAGTTCGACCTGGAAATAAAGCCCACTAAATTGGTAAAAGCCCAAGGTTTAGCTAGGCTGCTGGCTGAATCAAACTGCAAGGCTTTGGGGGTTAATTTCATGAACATACATTCAAAAAATCAGCAATATGAGATTTCTGATAAAGACTCTCATGTCAACCTGAACTTAGCATAATGCAACAAGTATAAAGATATCATATAGTTTCTACAGAGGTTGAGGCCTCCTGATGGTTTGAACAAAAACAAGGTAAGATATTTGAAACTAAAAGCGATAAATTATTGTCTCATTGATCAGGTTTTGTACTGGAAGGATCCTCTAGGAGTTCTCTTAAGATGTCTAGACCCACATGAAGCCCAAAGAGCTATGACTGATTTTCATGACAGCTTATGCTGGGGACATCATTTTTGGAGGACCAATCATATAAAATCCTCAGAGCTAGGTATTTATGGCCCAACCTTTTTTCTGATGTTTGTGCAAAGATTAGAGCTTATTTCAAATGGAAAATTTTTATGGAAAGCAACAGCTCAAATATTTACCTTTGAAACATGTAATGGTTTATGGACCTTTTCAGCAGTGGGGTATTGACTTCATTGGAGAGATCCACCTAGCCTCAAGTGGCCAGCACGGGTGGATTTTGACTGCCACTGATTATTTCATGAAATGGATAGAAGCCATCCCTACAAGGAGTGCCTCCCACAAGGTAATCATTATCTTCCTTGAAGATATCATGTCCATATTTGGTTGTATAAGAATGATTGTTACTGACAATGCTACCTCCTTCAAAGATGAACCATTGATCAAGTTCTGTGAACTATATGGGATTAAATTAATCCATTCTACTCCTTACTACCCTTAGGGAAATGGTTTGGCAGAGTCATCTAACAAAAGCCTCATAAATATCATCAAGAAATTGTTAGAAGACAACAAGAAATCCTGGGACTCAAAGCTGGAATTTGCATTATGGGCTGACAGAGTTACAACAAAGAGGTCATTAGGTGTTTCCCCTTTTCAACTTGTGTATGGGGTGGAGGCTATTTTTCCTAGTTAGCTTTCCTTTCCTGTGGAAAAATTCCTCTAGGACTACCAAGGAGAGCCTGATAATATGGTCAGGAGGATACAACAGCTCATAGAAGTACAACAAGCTAGGGAGCAGTTTCTTGATAAAGCTCAGGATCACCAACAGAAAATGAAACAAGCCTTTGACAAGAGAGAAAGCATGGAAAATTTTCAGCTGGGGGATCTAGTGCTCAAGTGGGATGCCCCCAAGTATGATAGAGGAAAACATGGTAAATTTGAAACCTTATGGATTGGTCCCTTCAAGATTTCTAAAGTATTTTCAAAAAACACCTATAAGTTGCAGAACTTAGAGGATTCTGAAGTTTTTGGTGGCCCTATCAATGGACACTTTCTGAAGAGATATTTTGTCTAAGTGATGATTGGATTTCCACCATTGTAATTACCACTTCCTTTTATTTTCTGTCTGAATAAGAGACGCCATCAACCAAAAGTTAAGGCACTGGAACTGCTCATTCTTGGCAGCTCGCACGGAGCATGCCATCCCTTGTGGAGCCAAATGTTATCACACAAACCAACATGAACACATTCGGACATGTGCAGTATGCAACAATCGATATCCCCTGTGCAAGTTCAATGCGGCAATATCTCCAAGCGCAATTGGAGGGACTCCAAGGTTAGCAGGAAGGTAAAAGTTTGACGGGGGTGCTAAAGTAGTCGGCATGCCAAGAGCTCATGTCCCTTTCATATCAATGGTCTTAGATCATTTCAGGGCTGCAACATGCATGCACATTAAAATCCGAAGGGCGGGCCGAAATCCAAACCATGGTTTTGCGAGGAGGCTACATGGCAAAAGAGGGTGCGTTCCAGGCCCGAAAGCAGTGTGGGTCCAAACTGCTTTCGATGGCCCTGAAATCACGTGCACATTAAATATTCAGCAATGATAGGTGGTTTCCCACTAGTCATCTAGCCGCACTACCGATCCTAAGGAGTGTTCAAACAATGGACAAGGATTGACCTTTGTGGCCAATTTGGTTGTGACAGTTGGTCTTTTGCCAGTCATCCAACCACGCTCCAATCCCGATGAAGATCTAGTTAATGAAGTAGGGACTGGTAGCTAAAACCTCAGCTCAATCCATAAATGGAAAGCATGAAAATTATGGCTGAGGAGACAGGACTGTCAGCACGAGGTACAACAATGGACAATTTTCCTGTAGGCCCATGCTGAAGCAGGTTTGCGTATAACAGAAGGAAACACGTACAACTTGATAGAAGGTTGCACAGACACAAAGCTTTGATTGATATTTCCAGATCACACTCCTGGTAGTTGTGGACTGATCTGAGTATAAGTATATTAGTTAAATATTTTTTTATGGTCAAATGGTTGAACAGAACTCCCTACTATGTAATTTTGATGCCATAACTATTCTCTGGTTATGTATCAAACTTGATACTTTTGCATTAATAGAAGTCAAATTCTTTCATCTCTTTGTTTAAACTATGATGAAACACTCGAGCATGGAGGATCCAGTCGAGGGTTGTGGTCCTATTTTAATGTAGGTTTGATTACAGTATTGATGTGACCATTTTTAGTCATCTTCTTTATTATTTTATTTCCCCTTATGCTGAAAGTATCAAGCATGGAGGATCCAGTCAACTTGTTGTGGTTGCATGGTAATGTAGGTTGGATTATTATGCTGCTGTGAAATTTTTCAGTGTCTGAAACTTGATTTCAAGAGTGCTCTTGGGCCTGAGTTTTTCTTCACTAAGCTGCTTGAAGGCTAGATGCTCATGGTAGACTTGTTCACCTCTCTCACTAAGTCTTCCTTTTGCTCACCCTTAAACTCAAATCACTGACTAAAGTTAATGAGGACCTCACTTCCATGTGCATTTCTTGTCTAGTTCTTGTGTTAAAATCATTCTTGTACCGAGTTTTGTCCATTTGACCTTCACTCATAAAACCAACATCCACCAAACATTTTGATGGGTACTGGGCATATCCTCTTGCAATCTGAGGGTGACTCTTAGTGCTAACACCCACTTTAAACTTAGGCTCAAATTTTTAAACTAGGCTTAGAATTTTTTTAGGGGATTTTATAATTAATAAAAAATACTCATTTAATAATTATTTTAAGTTCGACAATGTCAAAACAAATTTTTTTTTCTAGGCACCTAGGTTCATTGACTCACCTTTATTAAAATTGTGATGTGCCCTTCAAGACGCACTATGTGCCTCAAGGGTGCCACTAGTCTTTATTCAAGTTTTATTTATGCGACGTGCCCTTCAAGATGCACTATGTGCTCCAAGGGTGCCACTCGCCTTTGTTCAAGTTTTATTTATGCAACGTTCCCTTCAAGACACACTATGTGCTCCAAGGGTGCCACTCGCCTTTGACTGATTTTGGTAGTTTTCCAATCCTTGGTGTCAATACTCCATCAAGAAACCTTGTGAGAGACTAAGGGCCTCTAAGGAATAAGGACCATGCCTTATTGCACACCCCTTAGAATCTTCATGAGCGACTGTCTCATTTTTCCCTCATGACATCGTGGATCTCTAGAAATAGGTAATCATTAACGTACAATTCGATCCATGACGGGAGTTCTAGTAGGCTGTGGCAGGGCTGCTGCCACACCTCTCCCTCAATCTCTAGTTGTTTTGCATGGCCCCTTTACTCCTTATGTGAGTCTGATTAGCAAGCAATCGTCAGCCTGCATCCATCAATGAAATACTATCAATGATCCATAACAACATCATAATATACCCAATCATATGTCATACATGCATAAATAGAAATACCCAAACCATATATAGTCCACTCCCTGACTCGATCCAGAGTCTAAGGAGGTCCATTGATGCCATCGACATCCTCGATCTATCAAGTTCCCTTCACACTCAGGAGAAACCCGTAAATAGCACCTGTCTATACATAAATATTAAATAAAATAACATCATAATCCAACAACATCATCACTAGAATCCATAAGCGAAACAAACAACCATATACTAAACCGGATCACTTGCATGCAAGTGTCCTCAAAGAATAATTCAAATCATGTGCATGCAAGAGAGAGATGTTACATACACCCCCTCTTATTTTAAAATTTGTCCCAAAGTTTCACAATATATATGTGCAGTAAATAAAGTATCTGACGAGATCTGAATGTCTAACTATCAAACAAAAATGGAACTGTTGGCGCATATATATGCGTCCTTCCAGGTAGCCGAGTGTGGACTATAATTGTCCCACTAGACCTTAACCTGATCGATTGTTCGACACTATAGATGTCAAATGTGATGGTCCAAAATGTGGATTGGCTCCGCCGTGAGTGCACCCTCATTCGACACTTTCAAGGAACACATGTCAATCAAATGTGTAGGATCACTAACATAATGTCTCAAAACAGATACATGAAAATCATCGTGAATATGCCTCAAAGAATCAGGCAAGGCTATTCGATAGGCCATGGGCCCTTTATTTTCCACAACATCGAAAGGTCCCACAAACCTAGGAGAGAGTTTAGCACCCTTTCCAAACTTGATTGAACTCTTGTGCGGTTTCACTCACAAGAAGACTCGATCACCAACTTCATAACTACGGTCAACACAATGCACATCAACATAACTCTTCTGTTGATCCTGCACTTCCTTAATCCTTTGTCTTATCGTTTTCACTTGTTGTTCCATTTCTTGGATCACTTTTGGTCCTACCAAGACCCTATCCTAAAGTCGATCCCAGATCAAAGGTGTCCGACATGGTCGCCTGTAAAGAAACTCAAATGGCACCATCTTAATGGTGCTTTGATAGTTGTTGTTGTATGAAAACTCTACCAGTGGAAAGAACTCCTCCCAACGTTTTTGTTGGTCCATCACATACTTATGCAACATATCTTCCAATATTTGGTTCGTTCTTTCTGTCTACCCGTCTTTCTCCGAGTGATATGTTGTACTAAAGTTAATTTGGGTTCCCAAGACCTCTTGGAAACTAGTCCAAAATCATCCTATAAACAATGATCCTCGATCAGATATGATCTTCTTAGGCACACCATGCAATCTCACAATATCACTGATGAAAAATATATCTATGTATGTCACCTGATACGTCGTACGCATAGAGATAAAATGTGCACTCTTCATCAGAGTGTCAACTACCACGAAAATTGAGTTGTGCCTCCTTGCCGTCAGCGACAATACAACAATGAAGTCCATCGAAATGACCTCCCATTTTGATTCCATAATAGCATGTGGCTGTAGTAATCCTTCCAGATGTCTATGTTCATCCTTCACCTATTGACATGCTAGACATCTCGCCATGTAGTTGAATATGTACGCCTTCATTCCATTCCATAAGAATAAGGATTTAAGGTCTGCCCTCATCTTCGTGATACTGGGTGAGCCATGTACATGATTATATGAGCTTCGTTTAAGATCAAACTTCTCAACTCGTCACTAGGAAGTATGTAAATATGGTTATTAAACCTCATTAATCCATCATTTTCCACATTAAATCCCACAAATTTTGGTACCAACATGGTGTCATGTACAATATTTCCTTAACCTCTTTATACCAGTCATTGTCACGCTGTATTGTTAGAATATTTTCACAAAGATTCATCTGGAGTGGTATCACCGAAAACACGCATGGTATCCGACTCAAGGCATCTGCCACTCTGTTCACTGTTCCTTTTATGTAGGCAATCTCAAAATCATACTCGCTAAGCAGTTATGACCAACACCTTTGTCGCTTGTTCAAGTCACTTTGCGTAAAAATGTGTTGCAACCCACAGTGGTATGTTTTCAGTTCAATTTTTTGTCCAATCAGGTAGTGCCTCCATAATCTCAAGGAATACACACTGGACAACAACTCCAAATCATGCGTCATGTAGTTCTCCTCATGCTTTCTTAACTTCCTTGAGATGTAAGCGATCACTCGACCATTTGGCATCAAGATTCCTCCTAATCCTTCCTTGGATGCGTCTGTGCATACCAATAAGTCCTTATCCATGTCAGGGAATTTTACTATAGGCTCTATTGCCAAAAACTCCTTGAGCCTTCAAAATTCTTTTGTGCATTTCTAGATCCATACAAATTTTTTGTTTTTCTTCTGCAATTCCATGATCGGATTTGCTATCTTCGAAAAACCTTTGATGAACCATCGATAATATCCAGCTAATTCCATGAAGCTACGTACTTCTGGTACATTCGTCGGTACAAGCCATCCCATAATAGCCTCTACCTTCGTTGCATCCATAACGATGCCTTCATCGGAGATAACATGCCCTAAATAATGACTCCTCGATTTATAAAAAGAGCATTTCAACAGTTTCCCGTATAACTTGTTTTCTTGAAAACACTGTAGTACCAAGAAAAAATTTTCATCAAGTTATTCCTTCATTTGAGAATATATCAATATGTCATCAATGAATACATTAATGACCATGTCCAAGTATCTGCAGAAAACCCCATTCATCCAGCTCACAAATTTCCCTGGGGTGTTCATTCATTCGAAAGGTAAAAGATTCGTAATGTCTGAACCCTTTCTTGAATGTAGTCTTAGGAATATCCTCCTCTTTAATTTGTAACTGGTGATAACTTGATCTCAAGTTGATCTATACAACACCATTGCACCCTTCATTTGATCAACAATCATCTATTCTAGGCAAAAGATACTGGTTCTTGATCATTGCCTTATTCAATTGACGATAGTCAATACAGAGTCTCCACGACCCATCCTTCCTTCTTATGAAAATACAGGCGCACCCCAAGATGACACACGTGGACATAAGTCCCAATTCCAACAAATCGTTCAGTTGCATTTTCAACTCCTATAACTCAGGCGTTGACATTTAATAAGGCGTTCTTGATATCAGTTCAGTTTCGAGTTTCAAGTCGATTGTAAACTCCAATCTCTCTTCCGAGTGGCAAGCCTGGTAACTCTTCTAGAAATACGTCGAAAAACTCTCGTACTACCAGAAGTTATTCTAATCCTTCCACCTCACCTCTTTCATTTAGCACTAAGATGGAATATAACTTGCATCTCTTATGCAAGCTCTTATGTAGCACCTAGTTCTATCAAAATACTAAAACTTGGTCGGGGATTATGCATGATGTCTCGAGCACAATGGGTTGGTCCTTAGCCTAGCGGTTATTCATTGCTACGTGAATCCTGTGGGATTTTCCCCAGTCTCCAACTGTAGTGTGTCTTATTTATCCAGCCACTTTGGCCTTCTCAACGAGACAGTCTCACTGGTAATGTGGTGCTCCACACGTCCCATACCCAGTCTTCGGTCTCCTAGCCTCGAAGTAGAAGTTGCTGGCCTACCATCCTAAGATCCTGGTCTATTCTATTGATAGGCCTAAACTGAAGCTACTGGCGGTGCTGCCTATGATGCAGTGGTCTCCTGTAGGGATTCCTCTGTCGAGGAACCTGTCATGGTGGTGTTGTGAACAAGGGTCCTCTAACCTTATCTTGATACCATGATGTCTTGTTTGACTGGCATATGATGCTATTGTGCACCTGATGTCATCAGTCTAAATGGTCTTGTAGGAGTCCTACCTTGACTCTTGCGGGTCAATTATTCCTTAGCTATGAGACCTACTTGACTGCATTATGCAATGTCTGAGGCATTAATATCCTCACCTTCACATGAAAGCTGGAGTTGAGGCCGAACACGAACTTGGCGACCTCTGACTTCTCCATGTTCAGATGCAGGGCATACTGAAGTAGCTCCATAAATATGGTCTCATAATCTGGCACCGTATGACCACCCTATCGTAAGGAGTTGAACTCATTGAGGTGGCGCTCAATGAATTCCTCTGACAATTACTTCTCCCAAAACCATTCCTCGAATAATTCCCATAACACGGATTCAATGACCATGTTTAGTTTAGGTAGGAGTGTTTTCCACCATAGAAGAGCGCTTCCCTTCAGCTAAAATACCACCATGCAGACCTTCGTGTTGGAGGTTGTAACCACAAAGCACATCATCCTGTTTTCCAACCATGCCTCGGTGGCTAAGCCGTCCGTGGCACTTATGAACTCAAGAAACTTAACCTTCTTGAGTTCTCCATGAATGTTACCACTACCAGCTGGAGTGCACTATGAACCCTCATTGGGTGCAGGTGCCCTGGACTCTTCTCTATCTAGGTGGTTAATCAAGGCCTCTAACATCCTCAGAAAGGACATTGTCTGAGCAACCACATTCCCCACAGAAAAACTGCTCATGCCCAATGAATTGTTCTTCTCCTTAGGGTTTAGACCCCTCTGGCATGGATGCTACCATAGGCATCGTGCCTCTACCCCCCCTAACACCACGTCGTCTACCTCCTCGATGTCCTCTAACCATGATTACCACATGGACAAGTTTAAATTTTAATCAGCGATAAGTTATTAATCAAGTGTTTAATACAGTGGAAGGTGTGATGATCCACAGTAGTAGGGTTGAACCCGCTATGATACCATATGTAACGGACCTCCGTTATGCCTAAGAAAAATCGAAGCTCAAAAGGTAATTTGTTTTTTGCGTTAAGAAGTTAACATCAACACATGATCCTAGCAATGCCTAATCAACAACATCATAAGTAAAAGCATTACCAACTACTCATCATGGAAATCACTAATGACACATTCAACGCGTCAATAAAGGATAGTGACACATAAAAATAAGTAGTGTAGCAGATCAACACATCATAATAATCTTGAAACGTTTTACAACACGTACAATCAGATAATGAATACAAAATGACTACATGCCCTATTAGTGTCTTTCAGTCCTGTCAGTCACCAATGATCAAATATGCTCTTTCAAGGTTGTTAATAGGGTCCTAGGTCAAATGTTTATATTTTCAAATAAAATTTGGTCATTGGTTAGTATGTCTAGTTCAATGCTACTCCCTCCACTTGTTCATGGTTGTCATCATCCATCATGGTCATTGTTATCATTTCATGTCATGATTCATCAATTGAGTTAGTGGGTCATCATCCATCATGATCATTATTATCATTTCATGTCATGAGTCATCAATTGAGTTAGTGGGTCATCATCTAGGTCATGGTCTAGGATTTAAATTTGAAATGTCATCATAATGTCAGTCATAAAAAGTAAAAAGTGAGTCATATTCATCATTTGGGCCACCATCATGGGAGTTAGCACCTTATGGACAAATGAAATAAAGGTAAGGTAATGTTCCACATAAAAAATCATGCTGCAGTCACATCACATGATGTCACTTGCAAAAATCGACTTTCAAATCCATTAAAATACCATACTAACATGCTCATTCTTCATTTTAGTTTTCTTAAACACCTCTCCACCATAGAGGTTCATCTCAGCCACCAGGGCATCGAAATACTCCATCAAATCCCTTGATTTCCTCCCACGCTATGTTTCTGGTACCCCACGCTACGTTTCTAGTTTTCATGCTGCGCATTTGAAAAAGGAGGAAAATATAAGCATCTGAGGGTTTGATCAGCAGTTTGCAGGTTCAATTACATTCTCATCAAGTAAGTGGACATTCTCATCAGCTTTCCTAGACTTATGTTCTTCAACAAGTGGTGAAAACTCACTTTTTCTTTCCTTCGCTATGCTTCTGCATAGTTTCGTTGTGCTTTTTCTTAGAGCATCTAAATGATGAAAATTTTGCATGGTTGGATAGACCTTGACCTCTACATCACAGATATGTACTTTCTCGGCCAGGTCAGCTTATGTTTTTTTAGGAAAAGTAAAAAAAAAACTAGTCAAATTTCATGTCTCTGCCACCTTTTTGGACCCCTCGCTGCACTGCTGGAGTCATCTTGGGAGGTTGTGTTTTTGGAAGCCACGGAGATGGATTTTTGCAAGTTTCAAAGTGCATAGGTCTTCTAAACATCTAGAGTTATCTCCTACAACCATTATTTTAGAAAAAATATGCATAAAAGATACCCAAAGGGCTCCTCCCAGACCATGCTATGCTTCTATCTTGCATGCTGCGCTTCTGCAGGACTACGCTGTGCTTTTGAGAAAAAGGCTTGATTTCGAGTTTTGTGAGTCAAGGTCAAAATTTATTGATGTAATTTGTCATGATGAGATTTTAATTGATGTAATTGAGTGTAATAATTATTGTTAAAGTCATTCCATGTAAATTTTGTGATAATTAATGTTTGGAAAACTCAACTAAGTCAGTTGAGTCTAAATAGGGAGTTGGTTTCTAACCTCCCTAGCTTTTGGCATGGTTAGAGAGAATATTGTAATCAATTCCTAGGAGGTAGGATTCGACCCTTTGGATGAGAAAAGTTATTTTACATCTATATGTAGACCAAATGAAATCAACAAAAGGGTTGGACATCAGAGAGTAGAAGATTTGGAGCCTTGTGTACAGTTTATTTTTGCAGAAATACAAGGCCAATTACAACTATTCTATAGGGATTCATGTGGTATTATTTCGTGGCAGTGTTTTTCTTATGTAATTCATTTTTATGAAAACTTAATTCTCCTTGTTTCCATATCTTTTCTTTCAGTGATCTTCCTATAATATGTTAAACATAATTCACAAAGTTTATGCTCTGTTTTGTTAGGAATTGCATGTTTATGTTATTCATATTCTAATAAATGAACTCATGCTTGTCATGATCATTTTGAACCTTTTATTTTTCACCCTACACTACAATTGACAACCTCAAAGTGTCACTGAACATACCTACCATGCCCCTTGGTATCCCTGCAACTGAAATCTTTTAGATCTGACCTAGTTTCCTTGGCCTCTCCTCCTGATCCAGCTAAAACCCTAAATTTCAAAACCCTAGAGCTCATACCTAGCCTAATATCCTTTTACCCTCTTTAGTCATATTTTTACTGTAATATCATAGAGAGATCCCTCTCTGATTTGGTAGGGCTAGCTACCAAATCCTAAGTGGTTCGAGGTTACCTACGTCATTTTCCATTCTCAGCCTTGGGACACTATGGAGCATAACATGCCCGACCTACCCTACAAGGTTAGGACCTCCAGGACACATAAGCAATGCTCAAGCCCAGGTTCCAATTTATTTTAACTAGTTAGGGTCTCAGGGCTAGTGACTGTTATGAGGAACAAGGAGGTGTCTACATCCCACTAACAAACAAGTCCAATCATCAACTAGATCAATCCATCAATCATATTCATCAATTAATCATGGCGCAAAGATAATCAATATCATTATCAATCATACATCAACAATTAAATATTCGTTGCACATGAGAGTAAACAATTCTAGAATAATCACATGTCAACTTAAGTAAGGTGCAAGAGAAAGCTAGTCACTAAATCAATCGAATATCTAATAAATTCATGACTCCGGATTAGTTAACATTTAAATTCAAGGTGCAAAAGAATAATGACGAAGCAATCACACGCCCACTTAAATTAAGGCGCACAAGTATATTTTGTTACTAAACTAATCATGCATCACCATTATTTCAAGGCATGCGGTAATCAAGCTAAATCATTTTACATCCATCGT
>JZKD02S1676874.1:91298-103529 GCA_000966675.3 Picea glauca
GTGTTGTTCCTGAGATTACACTTAAGGTTCAAAGAGTAATGTCAAGGCATTAGGAATATAAAGGGATATTTTGAAAGGTGCTTTTTCTTCCGTTAGTTATATAAGAATTAATCCTGAAATGAAATTAATGATAGAACAATACAGAGGTCGTCTTTTGACGTCAGAGTCGATTTACAAAATCAAATGATATGAGAGAAATTTTACAAAACTCTTAAAAAAATGAGGCATCAATACACGATGAATCTTATCTTGCTCATAGTAGAAGAAAATAAATAATGCACCCTTGAAAGGATATAAGATACAATGATCCAAGTAGCTTGTAGGTCTTGTATTTACTTACAGTAAATACAGAGGAAAAACTGCATACTTATCAAATAATTGATAAAATGTGGTTACAGTAGATGTAGTACTAAGTTGCAACCACTCACTCATCAAGGAATGACATAAAGAAAGCTAGAATTATGAAATACAGGAGAGACACATAACTCAAACTGCACAAAGGTTGGAATCTCAGTCTACACTTGTATTAATTCTCACAAAAAAAGATTTTATCTATTACATTCAGCAAGAAGTAGCCCGTGTTAAGTCTTCAAAATATGTGTTTATACAAAAATGTTCTCAACCCTAAGCGGTTGGAATTTTCCTAATTTCAAAAACAGTAAATATTACAATATGTGAAATTTGAAATGCTTCACTTGCATCTCCCCTGTATCTTCACCACGCTGGCAGAGACGTTTCTTCTTCTTGTTCTCCAGCTCAGAAACAACTGGTCTCTAATCATGATCTGGATACATGACATGCCCACATTGTCTCATTTGTTCCCAGACGTGTTGGATTTACCTTGCTAGACACATTGCACACATTTTCCTATGAAGTGCACCACCAATATGGAAGGCTCCGTGGTGTCATTCACCTCAAAAGTATATAATCTCTTTTCTAAGTGAGGTAACCTATCTTCCATCCTATTGTATTATGAAGATAAAGACTGTAACTGTAGACTAGGATTGACTATCCATTTATTGATCTGGGTAATATCAATTTGTTTCAACTCCAAGATTTCAGCCTGAGCCTTTTCCATGTTTGTCTTGAAATCAAGTTGATTTTTTTTTATATCAACTTTCCCCAGGACTTCAGAGATATTATATTTTACTAGGCCCAGTGACTCTCTGTCGAGTGAATAAAACGCCTCTTCATAAGCTTTCTTCACATCCTTAGCTAATCTTTTACTTTCAACTATGTTAGCCTCCCAGGTTTTCAGTATTATATCGCCTCTAGTTTGCTCTGAAAGAGACAATCTAGAGACCATGGCTACTTCCTCTCTTCCTGATGACACAACTGCTTCCTGGAAAGTAGCTCGAGCAACGATGGCCTCTCTCTCCTTTAAGAAAATTTTATTTAAGGATTGGCCTACCACCCGAAAATGGTTTTGGATAGCTTCTACCTTAGTGAAAAGGCTTTGTTGTGCTGATTCCAGTTTCTCACGCACCTCCAGTGCTTGGGCTGGGAAAATTTCTATATCTACATCCGTGTTTTCAGTCAGGTTTATTCTAGCCTGTAGTTTTTTTACCAACTCTCCATGTTGAACGACCCATTCTCTACTTGCCTGTGCATTTTTGTGCATTTAGTCGAGACTGAATTTGAGCTGTTGGATTTCCTATCTAGCAAAGGCTCTAGTCTGCTCAAAAACCTTATTCATCTTAGTAATGACCTTATGTTCCACAATCTTTACTTGATTTTGCAATTTGCTCACCAGCAGATCCTTCTACTTCAATTTCTCCTTTAGGTTCCCAACTGAATAATGATTTATTGTGGAAAAAGATCCCAAGGAGCCTGCCACTTCCATAGCGAAGTCTGCCTCTTCTAAGTCCTGCCCATTCAATAACACCCTGTGTTTCTTGACAATTTCACCTTCCTTTTGGTGTGTTTCTCTTTTCACTATGGCTCTCCTCTTCTTGCTGAAAAAGAAGTTGGAAGGAGGCATCTCTTCGACCGAAATAGGCATAAGATATTCTATGAATACTTCTTCAGCACTCGGGCTCCCTCTAATGAACTGTAAAGGTGTAATAGATTGTATAGGGCTTCCTATCTCGGTGGATGGATGTTTCTCGGCTATGTCAGTAGCCGATTTTCCTGGTGTGGACGATGGATTTTCTTCTCCCTTTTTTATCAAGACCTCAGTCTGAGCTTTAGCTCGATCACTTGGTGGATTTTTCAATGTGGTGTCCCCTTTCTGAGTCAAAACCTCAGTCTTCTCCAAATTTTCTTGAGCATCCTGTCCACGGGAGCTCATTGTTTCTAAACTCTGGACCTTAGTTTTCTGTGTAGCTGGAAGTGTTGGGGTTTCTCCCTGGAAGAATTTAGGAAGGCCATTTCTTCAGTGCCTTTGGAAATTATATAATTTGACCAATTTGTCTGGAGCTAGATTTTGGACTCGACTCAAAACTTCCCAATAGGATATTGCCGCTTGAAATATCTCATCTCAGGGAGAATCTTCATGCTCGTATCTTTTCAAATTGTAAAGGGCCATGTGATTCCCCACGGTCTTATGAGGATCATGTTTCTTGAATTCAATATTGACAAGCTTGATTTCCTCCAGGGCTACAGCCTCTTTTTTTGAGTGGCCAAAATCTAATAGCGAAAACATACCAATCTACAAGGGAAAAGTGGGCCATACCTTTTTTTTCACTACCTTCAGTTCCTTACTAATTCCCCCAAACATAGTGTGATACACTAGTTCACGACACACCAATCGATCTGGTAGAAACTTAGGCAAGCCACGTGGAAGGACCAAACAACCAAAAACCCTGATATAAGAGAAATTCTCTTCAATGTACCAATCCGCCATCTTCCCCAGGTTAGTCACTATTTTGTTAGAAATCCTAGGAGGTGGGCACCCAAATATAGTGATATGCATCGACACCACCACATAATTGTAGATTTCATAGAATAAATCTTTCGCTTTATCTTCCCATAGCTTTGAATGATAAAGATGTATTGGTTGGGCACTGGTTGGAGTCCAGCTCCAGCCCATCAAAGGGAAAGGCATCATAAAACAAAGAAAATCCATTAGGTATGCAGACATGTAAAATGGGGTATGTCATCCTTTGGATTTCAATGTTTGATATTCAATGATTTCCTTGGCCAAACTGTTTGATAATATCTTGGCCCAATTGAAGGAAAAATCTTCTGCAACTTCATGCATGATAGGTACCCATGGTAACAGGAAGTGGGCGGAGTTTTCTCTCCTAAAAAGTATACATAGCATCATGGACACATACATTATATGATTGTCTAATGATGCAATGGCGTATATTCCATGGGTGTCTGCTTTGAATTTCTCAAGGCCTGCCCACCAATCTTTGATCAAGTCAGGGTAATTATTTACACCTTCTAGGCACTCTTCTTCATCGAACTCCTTTAAGAAAGCGACATTATAACTGCGTTTGAATGTCGGGAACAATTTGTACATCACCTGTATATGTTCTGGGAAGAAAGATCCAACAACAATCTTCTATGAATTGTAGATGGTTTTGGTCACGACGTCAACATTCTCCAGGGCCCAGCCTATCGTGCCATTATACAACATGAGCCTCAGTCACGTGGCTATCTTGTGAAACTTTGATTGGGCTACGTATTTGGGCTTCGTCACTTGAGTTTCACCACCCTCATAATCTGACTCTTCTAGACAGTTGTTCAGCTCATATTGTAGGATATAACAGACATGCGTCGAAGTTTTTATGGTCTCCACATCTCTCGGCGATGTGTCTGAGAGGACATCTGTGTTTTGGCTCGAGGTCTCACTAGTCCCTTTAACCATTCTCTATGGAGCCATGATAGTAGTAAACTCAACATTGTTTTACCTGTCACAAAAAATGCATAAAACATCTTATCTTACTAAGCTTGCTCTGTGAAAAACACGAATGGAATTCATAATGCAATATATTTTTCACCTTAAGTGCATCAATTTGCATATACCTTCACTGACAATGTGTTTATTTCCTTTAATGAAAATATTTGGGTGGTGTTCCAAGATCTTATTTGAAATCATTTTCCTTAGATCGACTATTAATGTCATTAATGGTTGGTGGTTTGTGATCGGGATATGCATAGATGAAATTTGAATTTACCCGAACTATGATTTAACGAAAAGTTAAAATGAGATAATAGTGTTTAACTTGTTAATTAATCATATTTATCCTTGACTCTTTTCGGGCCTTCGGACCTCGAGGTATCCGATAACATCTTGATATATGATTTTCGAAGCTCGAAACCACGAAGTGATTAATTACTCATTATTTGTCTTTAATCTTTAATTAACTCTGTTTAACACTTAAGACATTTCGAGAGTTTGGGTTTCACAAATTTAGAATGCGATGGATGGTGAATATCCGAACTCTGAGTGCACGATGCTATTAATTACCTTTAATTGAGATTAGTTTATTTAACCAAGGTTTAATATTTCGGGGCTTCGCATTTCGTAGATTTACAAGTTAGATCTTCTGTCATTTTCTCGAAGGATCGCTTCCCGTAGTGACATGTTAAAGCTTAGGAAGGTACGTGTATATGGTGACTAGGATCAAACGCTTTTCGCGTATCAGGATTCTGAAGGTGAGGCATGTTGAAACGCCTGAAGTACGAAACTCCGAAACTCAAAACTCTGAAGTATTATTTAGTGATTTGACTCTTTAAAGAGTAGGCGGCTCCATAACTCCTAAGAGATTAGGATCATTTAATTAGGAGGAAGATTTCATCAACGGTGAGAATCAAGTGCGCGTTGTTTTTATTTAAACAGGAAAGAAATCTATTTAAATTCTAAAGTTTATAAAAATATATATGTGTCCCAACACTGAGCACGTTTTTACACCAAAAAAGGAGAGGTAAGGAGGGTAAAAACTCTTGCTAGTTTCCCCCATAGTCTGAGCACATTTTTACACCAAAAAAACAGAGGTAAGGAGTTAAAAACTCTTGTTGGTTTCCCCCATAGTATGAGCACGTTTTTACACCAAAAACGTAGACGTAAGGATGGAAAAAACTCTTGCTAGTTTCCCCCACAGTCTGAGCATGTTTTTACACCAAAGACGCTAAGGTAAGGAGGGTAAAAAATCTTGCTAGTTTCCCCCACAGTCTAAGCACCTTTTAAAACCAAAACCACAGAGGTAAGGAGGGTAAAAAAATCTTTCTAGTTTCCCCCATAGTCTGAGCACGTTTTTACACCAAAAATGCAGAGGTAAGGAGGGTAAAAACTCTTGTTAGTTTCCCCCACAGTCTGAGCATAGTTTTACACCAAAAACGTAGAGGTAAGGAGGGTAAAATATCTTGCTAGTTTCCCCCACAGTCTGAGCATGTTTTTACACCAAAAATGTAGAGGTAAGGAGGGTAAATTTCTTGGGCATCCTTTAGCAAAAAACACAGAGGTGGAATGTGCATTGGCAGTGTAAACCTTCGCTAGGGAGTGAGAAAAAACGTGGGTAAAGATCAGAAATTTTTTTTATTAGTTCCAAATCAATTTTGGTTGGCAGTGATCTCATTAGAGAAGAATTTCGATTTGGAAAAAATGTGTTATGGATCAGATAGTACAAACTCAGTTTCAAATTAAATGACAGTGATCAAACATTCTGTATGTAGACATTCAAGATCACATTGAAATTAACCATGCGGTGATCAAACATTTACATATGTATACATTCAACTCAGATTTGAAATTAACAATGATGGTAGTTAAACATTTATATATGTATACATTCAAGCTCAGATTTACATTAAAAATGACGGTGAAATTATTAGGAATCTTCCTCTAGCATTTATAAAATCATCTAGGATATTATCTCTTGATCTTAAGATCTCACACAATTATGCAAGGTACAAAAAAAAACTAGATTATACAAGTTAATCCAATGCGATTACAAATTTAAATAAAAATATTGTATCCAAAGGTGAGAAGTCGATGATGATCTCCCGCGCTTGTGCTCTATCCCGCTCCTCACTTGCTAACCATGAATATCTCCCATCCAACTCTAGGGGTACTCTTCTTCCCCCTTAGCCCCCCGAGCCGCAAAAGGGCCACACACAAACACAACCAAAAAACTCTAGCTCCCATCTCGCCTCGCAAGGTCGAGCTACCACTCTCTCTTTTTCGAACTGGGTACCCCAACTCTCACAAGAAAAATCAGCCAAAGAATTTCTGGCAGCATAAATTTACGCATACCAGCCATGAATCATTCCTCCTCATAGCCATCTCTGTTATAGAATTTTTCTTAGTGTCCACTTTTCATTTGCACATTTAATTCGTTTTTTAAAAATTAATTAGGAATTACTCTCCTCGTACACTTGTCTCCCGTTCCCTTAGTTGCACCAATAAATTTACCATTTTATTTAATTAAATGTCAATTTCCCTCACCCATCCTAAAAGCACTCCTAAAATTACTCCTGGCTGTCCCTTTATTCCCTTTATTTCCCTTTTAATAACTGACGCCTTTCTAAAACTTAGTAGCATTTAATTTAGGACATTTCTTTAGTTAGACTAGACTAGATTCCTTTCTATGCTTCCACATTCCTTTTTACAATTATTTCATTCCTTATCTTAGTTCCAATTTGGTATTCTTTTGCACATAATTATATAATTAAATCTTTAGATATAATTTTTTTACTTGTTCAAATCCTAACTTGATTTTTATTCATCCCCCACCATTTATTAAATTTATAATTTAATTTCTTTAGTCTTCTTACCCACTTTAAACTTAGACTCAAATTTTTAAACTAGGCTTAGAATTTTTTAGGGGATTTTATAATTAATAAAAATTACACATTTAATAGTTATTTTAAGTCCGGCAATGTCAAAACAAATTTTTTTTTCTAGGAACCTAGGTTCATTGACTCACCTTTATTAAAATCGCGACGTGCCCTTCAAGACGCACCCCGTGCTCCAAGGGTGCCACTCGCCTTTATTCGATTTTTACTAATGCAACGTGCTCTTCAAGACACACTATGTTCTCCAAGGGTGCCACTCGCCTTTGTTCAAGTTTTATTTATGCGACATGCCCTTCAAGACTCACTATGTTCTCCAAGGGTGTCACTTGGCTTTGACTGATTTTGGTATTTGTCCAACCCTTGGAGTCAGTACTCCATCAAGCGACCTTGTGAGAGACTAAGGGCCTCTAAGGAATAAGGAACCTGACTTATTGCATGCCCCTTAGAATCTTCGAGAGCGATTATCAAAGTCTACCCTCACGGCATCATGGATCTCTCGAACTAGGTAATCATTAACCTACAATTCGAGCCATGACGAGAGGGCTAGTAGGTTGTGGCAGGGCTACTACCACACTTCTCCCTCAATATTTGGTTGTTGTGCATGGCCCCTTTACTCCTTATGTGAGTTTGATTAGCAAACAATCATCATCTTGCATCCATCAACAAAACACTATCAATGATCCATAACAACATCATAATATACCCAATCATATGTCACACATGCATAAATAGAAATACCCAAACCATATATAGTCCACTCCTTGACTCGATCTGGAGTTCAAGGAGGTCCATTGATTGCATCGACATCCTCAATCTGTCAAGTTCCCTGCACACTCAGGAGAAACCCGTCAATATCACATGTCTATACATAGATATTAAATAACATAATATCATAATCCAACAACATCATCATCATAATCCATAAGCAAAACAAACACCCATATACTAAACCGGATCACTTGCATGCAAGTGTCAAAGAATAAGTCAAATCTTCTGCGCGTAAAAGCGGGATGTTACAAGTATGACATCTACTAAATTTACACAATGTATAATAGGAAGGAATGTATTACCTGGTCCTTATCAAAATGATGGGCACTTTTTTCCATTATTAGCTCTTAGTTATTAGTCCTTGTCATGGTAGGAAATATGTAAATCGATTTGTTTTGATTTAACCTTTATGGAATTAGTCAAACAAGTTGATTTACTAGCATACCCCCAAAGTGGGGAAGGATAATGCAGAATAAGATGATCCATGGCACCAAAAATGTCTCAGGGCTCAAGTGATTCACCGAACTATTGAATATGTTCTATTACTACAATCAATATTTGATACAAGGGATGATCCTACGAAAATCAAAAGAGGGATTTTTGGTTGTGTAACATGTCCCTCTTTGTTGTAATTCTGAGATCTTTTCCAAATTGAATTAAAACAAAAATATCTAATGTAGTTCTTCCTGTGGATTAGTAAAGTGCTCTATATGCAAGTATAGATGAATGAACGAACATAAGAACCCCCTCAAACTACAACTTGCATTTTCCCTTGTTCCCACCCTCATCTATCTAGCTTTGCTTTCTTGACCTCTTACTTTTTTTATTGTTCTATTCATAGTAGCCTTGTTGTATAACTTCATATCAAGAATGCTACTCTTCCATAGCGTTAAAGGTGCTTAAATATGCTTACAATGTAGACGTGACCTAAGCTATAACTTGAAGTTTTCTTTAAATACAATTTACCTATGAGGAGGTAACCACATTCCTAACAATACCTCCTCTGGTTCAATGGATATAAGGCTTGCTTCATAATAATATGTTTTTTGTTTTTTTTTGACAAAAGAGGGTAATGGATTTTTGATTAAAGAAAATAGTGGCGAAGCCACTGGTGCGGTTACACTTATAATGAGTTCTACTAATCAGTTACTAGACCTGGAGGTTATACTTTCCTTCTAGGGGAGGGAAGCTTAACAAAATTATTTAGTGCGGAGGCTTCTATACAAAATGCCTTCCTCCCTGAAGTATTGTAGATTTCCCTTCCTTGCATTTGAGATACTAATCAAACTACTTTGGGTCCTGCTTCCATTCCTTGTTCAGTTGGGCCATTTTTTCCTCTAGTTGGCTGACTGTGATTTCAAACTCTTGTTTGGGATTTTTGAGCTCTTTACGTAGCTTTCCAAACTCCTTTGTTAGCCCAAATTTCGTAGTGGTGATGTCTTCTTCAAGCATCTCCAACCCCCTTCCTACATCAATGTCTAAATTTTGGAGAAAATCCAGTTGGTGATGTAGCATTTGCTTGATATTTTCCAGGGTGTCTTCCAGTGCATTCATCCTTTCTTCCATCCTGGGTTTATTTCCCGAACTGGATTCCATCTCTTTCACCTTCGCTTCTTCTCCTGTCTTTCTGCAGCTGTGCACACACCTCTCGTAACTGTCCACTCTTCCTCTTCATGACTTCCTTAGTTGCCTCTGAATTCTCCAGGGATGAATGGGCTCGTCCCTACTTCCCTTTTTAACTTTAGTTTATCCCATATCATTTCCCCTAAACAATTCTCGCAATCTGGGAGGGCTGGGTGATCTGCAGGACTAACGCCTTTCCTTGGAATTCAATGCTCGAATGATGGTTAATTCCATCCATGCTGACCTTTTCTTTGTCTTTGAGTGCCTTGGGATCCCCCATGTACCTCTGTCATGAGATTTTCCATTTTCCAGCATGTGCCCATGTCTACTCCAAGTTTCTTTTCCCAAGTGTCAAGGTAGTTCCATTCTAGATGTGGTTCCATTTAGTTGTAAGGTTCCAATGTTAGAGAGAGCACCTGTGTTGGCCTCTGTGTTTGCTGACGTGTTAAGATTCCGGAGGACGTGGTAGAGCTTATAAGATCAAAGATTTCCAAGGAGGAGATGGATTTTCTCCAAAATGTGATTAAGGCTTGGATTATTAACCGGGAGTCCCCTATAATTACCAGGTCTTGGATGTTGTGGTTAATTGCTTGATTTAGCCCCTGCCAGAGAGCTAGTGCTTCTGCTTTGTTGTTCGTTTCAATTCCAAGTCCCCAGGCGAAACTGAGTTCTAGAAGACCTGTGGGACTTACCAGGATCCCTCCTCCACCTGTCGAACCTGGATTCCATTTGGAGGCCCGTCAAAGAACAAAATATGTTTCTTTTCCCTTCTTTTCCAGTCTTCGAAATCTCGCTCCTCCTTCTGAATCTCCCAGGCTTCCTAATGTGAATTATTGTCTGTTTTCTTTTGCTGATATTGGATATTAAAATGATCAATCTAGTGTTCCTCTTCCTTCTCTAGTGGCCTTGATTTCTTTGATTTGCAGAAGTAGGGTGCGCTCTCCCCAAAATAGGCCTTTATCTTGGTTGCAACTTGAGATGGGCTACTTTCGATCTCCCTGAATAACCTGTTATTTCGTTCAAGCCGAATCTTCCAGAGGATGAATTTTGGGAGCATTCTCCAAAGGATGGAGATTTGGCTCTTTTTTTCAGTATGGAAGGGACAAATAGAATTCCAATTTTGGAGGAGGTTGTTAGCATCTTGAGGCAAAACTATAGTGTTGGTCTATAGTCCCAAGGCCAAATGCCAGACTTGTTTAGAGTAAGTGCAGCTTAGGAGAAGATGGTCTATGGTTTCTTCTTCTTGAAGACAGAGGGGACATTTGTGAGGGCATTCCCATCCTTTTCTTCTTAAGTTTTCTCCAGTTAGGATGCCTTTGTGTGCCATGGTCCAAACGAACATATCAATCTTTGGGATGGATTTGGAGGTCCAGATTGCTTTCCAAATTGTTGGGTTCGGGGGAATGTTAGGGACAAACAAAGTGTGATGATATCCTGTTGTAGTGGTGTAGATTCCAGAGCTCGCACCCCAGCCTCTCTTGTCTTTTTTTCTTTTTTTTTTATTGGGGATTTCCCTTGAAGGCAGAACGTCAGAGTGTTCCAATCCTCTTCTAAGTCTGGAGGTCTATTAGTTACCTCCCACCTTAGCCACGAATTGTGCTCATCGTTTCCCCGGACTGAGATGTCCCAAAGGCTATTTAATTTCTGAGTTCTCATCCACTCTTTAATTCATTCAATATCTTGTCTCGAGCTTAGAGGTGGGTCTCCCATGATTGAGTCTTCCCAAAAATTGATTTTTTTCCCATTTTTTGGTATCCAAGTGAGGTGAGGGATAAAGTGGGGCATCGCCTTCTGGCAAAGAGAGAAGATTGGGGATCCTTTCTTCACCATTGCTGGGTGATCAAGGCATTTTTTCCTTGGTCCTCGAAAGTACTTCTTCCAAAGCGCTTTTTTACTCTAGGCGGATTTTCCAATGATTAGGTTCTAGAGAATCTTTGCCCCTAAAGCTAGATTTTGAGCATGGATGTTTTTAAAATGGAGGCCTCCTTCTAAGATTGGCTTAAAGACTTTTTCCCAGCTTATTAGATGCAGTTTTCTCCCTGACTTCTTTCCACCTTCCCACAGGAATATTCTGAACAATGCTTCAATTTTCTAAATTATGGTAGAAGGGGTCAATAACAAGGAGCTTTGATAGATCAGAATGCTAGATAGAAATTCTTTGATTAGGACCACTTTACCTGGAAGGTTTAACCAGCTTGCTCCCTAGGAGTTTATTTTTTTATTTAACTTGTCTATCAACAGATTCCAGTGTGAGGCCCTTGGGTTGGATTTGAAAATTGAAACTCCTAGGTATTTAAAGGCATCCCAGTTGGTACAGCCTTCCATTCCTGGTACTCTAGCTATTTCAAGCATTTCCTTTGGCATTATGTTCCATCCAAAGATATTGCTTTTAGTAAGGCTTATGATGTTGCCAGAGATTTCTTTGTAAACATCTAATTCTTTTTTGAATTTTCTTGCTGTTTGTAAGCTCACTCCTCCCATAAGCAATGTGTCATCTGCAAACTGGGCATGATTAATATCCTTTACCCTTGGGTCTATCCTCAAGCCAAGGAGGTTGTTATGTGTCTGGCAGTGATCCAATTGGAAGCTCAGAACTGACGCCTAGATTGTGTAAAGAAAAGGAGAAAGGGGGTAGCCTTGCCGGAGTCCTCTGGAGGCCTGAAAGAACTTAGTTGCCCGTCCATTCACTAGTGGAGCTATCCATGGGGACCCAATACAAGATTTTATCTAGTTTACAAAAGTTGGGGCGAAACCAAACTTTTCCATGACTTTGAATAAAAATTTATGTCTAACTCTATCAAATGCATTAGCAAGATCAAGCTTTATTATCATACCTTTGTCTTTCCTCTGGATGCTTGAGTGTAGGGCCTATTGAACTTGAATGATGTTGTCCACTATATGTCTGTCTTTTACAAACCCACCTTGATTTTCTGGGATGATTATAGGGAGAATGTTTTTCATTATGTTGGCTATAACTTTTGCAAGATACCAGATATATATAATATGCAGAACAGAAACGAAATGCTAGAAATAACAGAATAGCAGTAAAATATCCAGCATAATCTTCACAATACACAGAAATGATATACGAAA
>JZKD02S1676874.1:121028-134658 GCA_000966675.3 Picea glauca
GCGATCCCCGGGTGATTTTGACGGCTTAGATGCCCCTGAGTCGCGGTTTCTCAAGCCACAGGTTAATCGCGTAGCCAACAGGTTCCGCACAAATTAACAAACAAACAAAAAAAAAACTTTAAGTTTGACTAATTATTCTGGGACATGAGGATTACTATTTGTATGGTTTAGATCTCTAAAACGCTGGAATTCGATGGTTTTCTCCAACATTGTGATGTCAATCTATAATCTTACTTGTTCCATGATTTGTCCCATTTCCCATCATCCCAATAATCTTAATCACAGTCATTGTTATCAAATTAAATGACGTCCATTATAAAGTTCATTCATCAAGTGATGGTGATCATCTAATGATCAAATAAAAGTGACTTTTAATCTCCATGTATACTTATGATTAGATTTTCTGATAAAGATTAAAATCTAAAATATAGGAGGAAGAGAAAAAAAAAGGAATGATTGAAAATTTATTTTTAATAATTACACAAGTTTTATGAATTTTCTATAATGCATGGAATATTTATTTAATAAACATTTCCAAACTTCCATAATTTAATTCCAGAAAATCTAATCATAATCATAACAGAAAAACATTCATACTTGTACCTCTATAAAGAAAAACTGCGGAACCGTTGCTTCACAACAATTCCATAGAGTTCGCATATCATCTTCCCATTTGTTGTGATGACGGATCAATGGCTTGCATTATAAAAATATTGAATTGTTATTGATTATTTAAATTCTTAAAATTTGAAAACATATATAGATTGAATTTACACTTAATTTTAAAAATATTAAATTGTTATTGATTATAATTTTTTAGATAACAAAAAATTCATCTAAAATATTTTATTTTTTAATTTAATTATATTATATTTAAAAAAAATGTTCAGTATAGTTTTACATGTAAAAATTTCAAAATTATAGTTATTCCATACTCTATAGATTTTATTTTTTAATTTAACTATATTAAAATCTTTTTAATTTAACATTTTTTAATTTTTTAATTTAACTATTTTTTAATTCAACTAGAAATTAAAATGTTGGGCATAGTTTTACGTGTTAAAATTAAAAAATATAGTTCTTTGATTTTAAAGGTTTTTAAGCACAACTTTTAAAAACTTTAAAAATATCTAAAAATATACTTTTTAGAAAAAAAATCTTAATTAAAATCCACAACAATAAAATTTAACCCAAATTTAACCCATAGAATAGGCATGGGGGGCTTCACCTTGTTTACCAATATCTTATCACGTTCATTCATAAAGGTATTTTTTTAATTGTAAAAAATAATGTCAATATATTTTAGGTATTGGGGGAGGGGATGCGGGGTCTCAAAGGGTTTATAGGTATTGGGGGGTTTAAAAATGGGTATCTAGTAAAAATAGGGGCTTTTTTGATTGGAAAGATGTATTGGGAGGGGGGTTCAACAACAGGATTTTGGGAGATATTTATCAATATCCAGTGAAATTAGGGGTATTCTTTAATATGCCATGAACAAAGGCGCTATATCACACATTCATAGAATGAATACCCCATGAGAATAGGTCCTACAAGTGCATACCCCAACCACACGTAATCCTATACTATTCCCAGAGAGCCAACCTTGGATATCTTCTCATTACAAAATCCACTGATGTCTGTGACTCTGCCTAAGGGTCGGATAACGTTTTCTCTTTTAAATTACCCACATCAATAGTTATAATCAGACAAGTGCTAGAGCCTTTTCTATTAGAAGCTCAAATATTGATGACCATGATGAGATGTGAAAATTGTTGAGATGATGAATCTCTCTAGCACTTTGGACTATGGATCTCATTTGAACTAGTGGTTTTCAATCTCTAATTGAATAGTACCAATGACCAACGAAAATGCCCTGATACAAACCTTTCATTTCCTTATATTCCAATAGTCTTTGGGAGATTAGAAACACCAATTGAGGTTGATTTAATGATGAATACGTATTTCATAACCTCTAACATCACATCCTCCCATCATATTTCCACTTACATTTACCCTTGCTAGAAGACCCTTTGAAGTATTCATTTTCCAACCAAAAACAAAATCCCCTAATCTTTGAACAACATAACCAACCCGATTCACTTCGGTGTTTCCTTTCCCCCTCTTTGGGGGTATGGGTGTGTAGTAGCACATATTCTTCTGAATCTTAGAATTGTTATGCACACAAAACACAATACTCTCAAGGTGTAAGGTACCAGATCTATTATAATAGCATGAAACATAAATATTGCAGAGAATAAAAACGGAACAACACAATAGATGAAACCACAACACCAAATAATACCTTTATTGATAGGAAACAATGTTCACTTGCCTCTTCGAGGGGGAAGCCTCCAGCAGAGCAACGCTCTATTACCATAATTCTCAAGAAAAAACTTTTCATACCCCCTACTCCTATTTATACTAAATCTATTTATCCAAAAGAACAATCTCAAGGAAGATCCTTCTAGAAGCGGAAGCTTCTATTAGGTCTTCTTACATTTGACTTATTCTTCCTTATTGCTAGCCCTTATTAATATTGGCCTTTATTACATGGAAATATATTATTCTACCTACGTGAGGGGTTAGGGAGGTTAGGTCCCTAACATGCCCTCCCCCTTCAAAAAAACCTTGTCCTCAAGGCTTGAGATGAGGAAATTGTTGCAGAATGGTAGCTGGCTCCCAGGTGGCATTTGTTGGAGTTGTAGATTTCCACTGGAATAACACTTCCTTGATGGTGCGCTGACGAAGACGACGCTCACGCTGGTCCAAAACGACTTGTGGCTGTAGCCAGATGGAGCTTTCTTCATCCAATTCGGGAAGGTTGGTTTAAGTTTGACACTTAGTTCCAATCGCCTTCTTTAAGTAGGAGACATGAAAAACATGATGGAGATTAGAATGACTAGACAAAGCTAACTGATAGGCCACCTGTCCCACGTGCTTGAGAACTGTATAAGTACCATAAAACTTTGGCGTCAGTTTCTAACAATGGTCACCCTTGAGTGAAGTTTGCTTATAAGGTTGCAGTCAAAGAAACACTTGGTCACCTTCAACAAATTGACGTTCGGAGCGACCTTTATTTGCTTGTTGTTTCATGTGATTATGAGCCATGACCAAATTCTCTTTGAGGGTATGGAGAATAGCCTCTCAAACTGTAAGTTTTTGGTCAACTGCTTGGACCTTCGAGACACCTGACATGTATGAGAGAACTGAAGGTGGATTTTGTCCATATACTACTTCAAAAGGAGTCATGCGTGTAGTTGTATGGTAAGAAGTGTTGTACCACCATTCCACTAGTGGTAACCATTGAGCCCACTGATTTTTCCTTTCAGAGGCAAAACATCTCAAATATGTCTCCAAACAATTGTTGACAACTTCACTTTGACCATCAGTCTGGGGATGATAGGTTGTGATGAGATGCAATTGGGTGCCCTATATCTTGAATAGTTCTTTCCAAAAATTGTTGGTGAAAGTGGGATCTTGATCAGAAACAATGGAATGAGGCATGCCATGAATCTCGAAGACATGATCCATGAAAAGTTGAGCCACAGTGGAGGGGGTAAATGGGTGTTGAAGAGCATGGAAATGAGCATACTTGGAAAGATGATCAACGACCACCATGATGACTGAATTATTGCCTAATTTAGGTAAGCCCACAATAAAATCCATAGTGATGTCCCTCCAAATAGCAGGTGGAATCGGAAGTGGTTATAGTGTGCCAGGAGCTTTGACTGTTTTTCCCTTGTTGTGTTGAAAAATATCACATTCTTCCACAAAAGTGCGAACGTCCTATTTCATACCATCCCTGAAAAAAGAATGTTTGATCTGGTCATAGGTTTTGGTAAACCATGAGTGCCCAGATGTGGGTGTAGCATGAAGCTCAAATGCACCGTGGATTTAAGTTGTGACTGTTTACTTAAATACAAATGACCTTTGTAGCAAATATCATCGTTGTGACAAGAGTACCCGAGGGAAACTGGAGAATTGGATTGCAATTGTTGGATCAGATAATTTTTTTTTTGATCTTGTAGCCATTCCTAGAGAATAGCTTGGAGCCAATATGGTACAATGAAGGAGAGGGAAAAAGGGGATCCTTCATCTTCATATTTTCTTGAAAGAGTGTCAGCAACCACATTTTCTTTGCCTTTCTTGTAAATGATCTCATAATCATAGCCAAAGAGCTTAATCACCCATTTTTTTTGCTCTGGGGAGGAAGGTCATTGCTCCAAAAAATACTTGAGGCTTTAATGATTTGTCTTAATTTGGAAGTGTTGCCCCAATAGATAAGGGCTCCAGAGATCTACTACATGTAGAATAGCCAACATTTCCTTTTCATAGATTGATTGGCCCAAATGTCGCTCTGATAGTTGTTTGTTGGTAAAGGCCAAAGGTCGACCATATTGCATAAGGACTGCTCCAATTCCTCTCCCAGAAGCATCACATTCTAGGACAAATGTATTTGTGAAATTAGGAAGGGCTAGGACCAGGGTGGTGCACATAGCCGCCTTCAAGGCTTGAAAGGCCTGATCAACTATGGGATTCCAAGTGAAATAATTCTTTTTATGGAGAGCAGTGCGAGGCGCCACAATATTTCCATAATTCTTAACAAACTTGTGATAATATTCTTTTAACCCCAAAAAACCATGCAAGATTTTGAGAGTCTTGGGGTGAGGCCAGTCCTGCATAGCTTTGATCTTCTTAGGATCCACCCTGACACCTGCCTTGCCAACAATATGACCCAAGTACTCAACTTATGAGGCCCCAAAAGCACATTTAGTTTGTGTGAGGAAGAGTTGGTGCTGAGAGAGTAGATGTAGAACTCGATCCACATGAGAAAAATGGGTTGTCCAAGTTTTACTATAGATGAGAATATCATCAAAGAAAACTAAGACAAACTGACAGATAAAAGGACAAAAGACATGATTCATGAGGCTTTGGAGAGTGGAGGGAGCATTACACAATCCAAAGGGCATGACCAAAAACTCATAGTGGCCCTCATGAGTTTGAAATAAAGTCTTAGGAATGTTTGCCTCTTTCATACGTATTTGGTGATAGCTAGAACGAAGATCAAGTTTAGTAAAGAACTGGGAACCACTCAATTCATCCAAGAGATCATCAATGACAGGAATGGGAAATTTGTCTTTGATGGTGAGTTTTTTGAGGGCGCGAAAGTCAGGACACATGCGCCAAGAGCCTTCTTTCTTAAGTACCATGACTAAAAGAGAAGAATAGGGGCTCGTACTAGGACAGATAATGCCTGCGATAAGAAATTCTTGAACAATTTTCTCAATTTCATTTTTCTGGGCAAAGGGATGACAATGGGGACAAACATTGGGAGGAAGGTTGTCGGGGACAAGGGGAATGGAATGATCATGAGCACCACGGGAAGGAGGGAGTCCCCGAGGAGTGGAAAAACAACTTGATGTTTGGAGAGGATGGATTGGAGGTCCGACGACACATAGGGTGTCTCAGTGGTGTGAATGGAATGGAGTTGTGCAATAATGCTAGAATGACCTTTTTTGAGGAGCTTGTCCATGCGATGGAAATTGATGATCTTAGGGGAAACTGTTGTGATGCCTTGGAACTTATATTGGTGGCCCTCCTGGTTGAATTGCATGGTTAATTCCTTAAAATCCATGAGAATGGGACCCAGAGTCTTGAGCCATTCGACACCCAACACATTGTCACAACCACCCATGTCGATAGAACACATATGAGAATTCACATTGTACTGACCAATTTGGAGACACACATTTTCACAATGCCCCCCACATTTCATGGATCCACAATTGGCAATCATGTTTTGAAAATTATTGTCTGCACAGATATAGAAATTATTTTCTTGTACAATGCGACGATGAATAAAATTATGGGTTCTTCCACTGTCAACAAGGATGATGACCTTCCGATGCTTAATGTAACCAATTAGATTGAGGGTTTATGGAGAAGAGAAGCCAATGAGAGCATTTAGGGAAATGACCAGTTCAAGTTTGGAGGGTCAAAAGGTGGAGTCATGTCAGTGGGTTCAGGTGACTCGGCCACAGGGAGAGCCTCAACATCTTCTTCAACAACATCCTCGGAGATGGACATAAAAAGATTTTGTTCCTTACACTTGTGCCTAGGAAAATATTTGTCATCACAATTATAACAAATTCCCTTGAGTTGGCGTTCAACCATTTCCGCCCTAGTCAATTTATGGATCTTTAGGGCAGTGGAAGGAGGAGTGGGAGTGACTAGTTTAGGGTGAGTAATAAAGGATGGTTTTCTGGTTTGAGAAGAGACAACCTGTTGTGATTCCTTAGATATTTTAGTAGCTTCCACCCAACTCTGAGGTCGAACCATGAGGAAATGGGCACAAATCTAGTCCTTGAGGCCACTGATAAAACATTCTCGGGAAAAAGCATCAGATACGCCCTTTGCGTGGAAAGCCAATCACTCAAAAGCAGCTATAAAGTCCTCCACTATGACAGATTGTTTCAACTTTGTCAAATGACCTAAATGGTGGGTGTCAGTGTCAAAGCGTTCATAAAGTTCTGCAACAAATTGTGTCCAATCCACATACCCTTGGCAAACATTTTTTCACCATTTCCACCATTTCCACCATTTCCAACGTTCTGGATCTAGATGGAGAACACCATACCTTAGTTTATCTAGCTCATCAGTAATGTCATACAAAGATAAATAATGTTCCATTTCAGTGATTCAGCCTATGGGATCCGAGCTATCAAATTTGTTCACCTCCACGTGAGGGAGACGAAGGTCCCGCTAAAAGTTGTGGGGAGGAGAAGAGTTGGATTGGGAGGATTCATGACCATCAGGGTTATAAGGTGTGGAAGAAGAGAAAGGATATGTGGTGGGGTTAAACAAGGCAGTCAAATTGGTCACTACGTCCTGGCATTGCTGACAGGTGGAAGTCAATTAAGTGATGGTTGTAGGAAGTGATTCGAGCGGAGTAAGCTGGGAGTTGATGTTACCAATACTAGACATGATGGAAGAGATATCAGTCCAGGTTTGTTCATGATCATTGGCCAAGGTGGTGAGACGTTGTTCCCAATCTTGGCTATGAGTGTGGGCCATGGGGATGGGACATGGGGGAAAATGGGATCGCACAGAAATGATTTATTGGTGATTGGTACCACTAAGATCAATGCAAAGAGAGGAAGTTAATGTGATAGATGCCCAATAATAGGGGTGTTGGGAAGGGGTTGGGTCCACAATTTTTTTGTTTGTTAAAAGATGATAGATATGACTGCGATCAGGGCGAAGAGAGGAATCCAATGCGATAGATCTCAAATAATGGTGCTGGCAGTTATACTCTGATTTGAAGAATACTGTAGTGATGAAATGGCCAAATGTTTAACAAGAAAAAATGTGTAGGAATTTCACAACCAGAATGCAGAAGGTACAGTTGCACGACAATAGATCTTGTCTGTTCTGTTTCTATTTCCATTCCAAAGGTTAAGGTATTCAGGGTTTCTACAGACAAGGGTTTTCCCTGTTCTATAGCTCTATAATATACGTACGGGGTCCAACAGTAGTACTCAACCCAATATCTCAGGGCACTAACTAAGGAGGCTAGACCGTGCCCTTAGTCATACTACTTGACTACCCAGGTACTAGAGAGTATCTTCCCAAGTGTTTTTCTTGGTGGCACTATAGCAGTCAAGAGGCTAATTGGTTTATCTATGGAGAGCTTCAGGATATCTAGGTCGATCCTTATACAGGTGTTGTCTGATACACTACCACTCGAAGGGGTACCAAAAGGGTTTACAAGGGTGGCCAACAATGTGTGCTTAAGTACCACTTGTAGTTCCTACGTGTATGCTTTCCCGACTACGGATTTATGTGCTGAACGACAGATCTCTGTAGCTTTAAGACGCTGTAATATGTCTCTACCTAGAAAAAAAATAACCCACAATTTTCTTCCAAGGAAAGTGCTCATATACCACTTGTAAGGTACCAGATCTATTATAATAGCATGAAACATAAATATTGCAGAGGATAACAATGAAACAACATAGTAGATGAAACCACAACACCAAATAATACCTTTATTGATAGGAAACAATGTTCACTTGCCTCTTCGAGGGGGAAACCTCCAGCAGAGCAACGCTCTACTACAGTAATTCTCAAGAAAAAACTTCTCATACCCTCTACTCCTATTTATACTAAATCTATCTATCCAAAAGAACAGTCTAGAGGAAGATCCTTCTAGAAGCATAGGCTTCTATTAGGTCTTACATTTGACTTATTCTTCTTTATTGCTAGGCCTTATTAATATTGGCCTTTATTACATGAAAATATATTATTCTACCTACGTGAAGGGTTGGGGAGGTTAGGTCCCTAACACAACATATATTAGATTTGCAATGGTGATAAAAATTGCAGATACATTAAAAATATTGCAATGAAACATCAAAAGAAGTAACTCTATATTTTCAACAAAGCCATACATAATTAAATTTCACCACACAATATCTTTGAAACACATATATAACTGAAAAAAAACACCACACAATATCTTTGAAACATATATAACCCATAAAAACAAAGTCATTTAAACATAATGATAAGTAATATAAATAAAACCTAATAATTATACAACCTAAAGCAAAGATTCCTTCCTCTGGTACTGAATTTTCTTTTGTAAATTTACTTTATAACTCCTAGAATGCATATTCCTCAGGGAAAGACCTCCACCACTCATGATTTGATGTTTAATGGGCTGTCCAATAAGAATAAATATAAATAAAGGAGGGAATTCCTTATGAAAATACCTCCCTCCACCACTAGTGATTTGATGATTATTGAGCTGTCCAACAAGAGTAACTAGCAATTGCCCCTAAAGGTGAAAAAAGTACGTTGTTATAAGGTGAAAAGGTCAAAATGATTTTAAATTTTTTTAGTTAAGTAAGCTAAGAACAATATGATCACATGAATGTAGATAGTGTTACATTATTAGAAGTGGCTATGTCAAATATGTAATTGGAAATGTCAAACATCATAGGATTCATCACTATCCATGGAGATAGAAATTTTGGTGTAGTGCATGCTATACATTGGGTGAAAGGAAACTTTGGGTCCATGCTATGTGTTGAAGTGAAAAAAATTGAGTGCAATATGGTAGGGGCGAAGGGAAACTTTGTTCAGTGTGATACATCGCAAAGAAAGAAAGATCCAAAGAACTATGGTTGAGTATGGGTTACCATAGTCATCATTTTAAACATTGTAAGACATGATAACCTCGGTCTCCAATATGTTAGTATATAGTGTCTTTTTCTATAATGAGATTTGTTTGATTTTTGCATGTATTTACTATCTTCATTGAATTTTATAAGTAAAAAAAATAAAAGCATTATCTATTTCTCTAATGGTGCAACAAACCTTCACTTGCTCCTTCATTGACACTACAAGGAAAGCCTTGGATTTTTGGAAGTTTTTCTTTGATTTACACTGGAATCTATAATATCCATTATAAGTTGTGTTGTGTTGTCTTCTCTCATAATTTTTACAAGGCACTTAGGGGTGAATCTAAATATTTAAATATACATAAGCAACACAACTCAACCCTCTACTAAGTACATAGTTGAACACAACCTACAACCTAATACTCTGAAAGTACATATATGGCTATGGCCTGAGGCAACATCTATGCATCACATTCAAAAAATTTACAACATATGAAAAGGAAAATAAATAAATGCTCCAATGAAGCTTTAGAAAGCCACTTACATTTGATAATACTGAGCAAAAATAGCAATATGAAGAAGGGAGAGAAAGACCAAAAATATACCAATAATACAATCCTTTCAATTAAAATGAGAATTTGAAGTGTTAAATTTTTACACTTTCAAAATGTTATACCAAAAAAAAAAAAATAGGATTTGATAAATATCAAAATAATACATTCCATAAATTCACACATAAATTACACTTAGAAATGTTAACTTAAATTTTTACCACTGGTTTTATCACTGGTGAGGAAATGAAGTGTTAACTTAAATATTTTATCACTGGTGAGGAAATGAAGTGTTAACTTAAATTTTTACACTTACAAAAAGTATACCAAAAAATATTAATAGAAAAGTAAAAAATTAGCATTCCATAAATTCAAACATGGATTATAATACATCTACACTGGTTTTATCATTTAAAGACACGCATCATATATGGATTTATTCTCAACAAATTTTATTATTTTGTTACCCATATTGCATTTATGCCCAAAGTTAAATTGAGTACGGATATGCCTGATCTCATGATTTACTCCAGTTTTCCATAAAAAAAAAGAGCACCAAGTTTTTTAGTCACGTTCTGCATCATAAATTGTTCACTGTTTGATGACTTATTTTCTTCTCAAAGGGGTTTGAACAAGGGATACACGTTTCTTTGGGACTAACTCAAACACTCCACATAGCTTTGTGTCATCTTTCCATTCCTCCCTGCCACTGCCATTGAAATTCAACTCATAAATATAAATATAAATGAAGCAAAAAAAAAAATATTATAAAACTAAATAAATATATGACGTGATGATTTATCATGTCCGAGCGGATAACTTGCAACCTGGAACTTAGGGTATGTTCCTTTAAAAGATGAAATTTCGTGTTACTATAACATCCTACGGAGAACAACCCTTGTCTGGCATCAAAACTATCTATGTACAAATAAATTTAATTTACCTGAACAACATGAGAAGTGGTTGAATTCTCATTGATATCCAAGACAAATATTTACAATGTTTGTGGGTTGGATCTCTCATAGCCACCAATGACAAGAAATAAAACAAATTACAAAACTGCTTGTTTTAAGGTTAGAGATTGTACAGTTGGGAAAACAAAATTCTGCATATTTTGATCTGCTTTAGGTTTGGACGGTCATGGCATCAAATTTAATTATGAAACAATGCCTTTTACCTGAACGATATGTCTGGGTAGTGAACAATCTATTGTTCGTTCCGAGGAATCCAGAAAGCATCAGTCAAGAAGTTAATGGGATAAATTTTTCTGTGTAGATTAACTTTGGAAGCTTTGGTACTGGATTGAGGCACCAGCAACATCATGACACATCTTTGTTTTCAACCGGCGCTTTTGAAAAGGACTTAAAAAAAAATGGAGTTCTTGTATCGTAGACTGGACACGATTGCTGCCGATGGAGCGGTGTAGTAAATCTCATTCTCAATGCGTAACAAGGCAACAACAGTGAATACATGAGTGGAACTATATCCGAATCTATCGGTAATTTCTCTTCTCTCCAGACCTTTATTGTTTTAAGTTGGAAAAATATCGGCGCATAAATCCCATCTTCCATTTCTAGCCTGTAGATTTTTATATACAGTGTATGCTTGAGACTTCATGTGAACATTTAGTACAAAATTCCAGTGCTTTACTTTGGAAATTACAAATTGCATTATGTGATTTTTTGAATAATAGTATAGGTTATATGACAATAAAATCTTTATAGTATTGGGTATATGACGTGAAACTATTTATCAAAAGAAGTAACTCTATATTTTCAACAAAGCAATGATACATGTTGAACACATTTCACCAATATACGTGCTTCATGATTGTATTTTTACTATTGAGAGGGTTTAACAACACATGAATTACTAGGAGTTCCTGCCAGTTAGGCATCCAAGCAATGTCAAACATTTCGTGTAATAGGAAAAACGGAAATATTTTATACGACAGATACTTGGTTGATTGAATTTTGTAAATAAAAGTTATTATAAAAATGCATATATCACATTTATATATTTAATTAATTTATACATATATAAGGGGATGGTTGTGTGACAATTGATACGATAGAGACAGATACTATACATTCTCAAAAGCCCTGTAAAATATGAGACATGCAGCCCGATTTCGCAAGCTACTCAATAGAGTTCTACCCACATTAATCTTGCATCTTTTGCTTGCAGAAGAGATCATCATTTGAATGTATTCTTAGCCAGAGGTTCTTGTTGTTCTTGTATTGGCTATCCAAAGATCTGGTTCTGTTGTAGCGTTGTTGATGTCCTTTGAGACAGAAGTGGAGGAAGAGCAAGAGGAGGGTAGCGTTGGAGAGGGCATCGAAGAGCTGCGTGCCCATTCCATTGTCGTCGAAGCCTACACATGAAACTCCATGGGAGAAAGCCACAGATTAGTTGCGCGAGGAAGACATAAATGAATAGGGACTGCAATCGATTCTGGAAACAAAGGGCAGACTGGGATGAAGAAGAAGCCAAGAAGCCATTGTTTGGAGTTGAAGTCGGTGAAGGATAAGACAAGTGGAATGAAATATTTCGTTGATTGTGGATGAACTGACGATAACAGATGGCGAGTTTTGATACGCTTTGGAAAGATGATGAAACCTCGGGAGGAACCTCCCCTTGAAAAAATTCTTCAGTGTAACTAGCATACCCCTGAAGCAGGGGAAAGGAAAGACCGAAGTGAAATGTGGTAGTTACATTGTGATCATGGTATTTTTTTTTTTTTTTTATGGAAAATGAATACTTCACAAGGTCCATCTTCATCCCATATATCAAATATTTTCAATATCATGTAACTCCAAGTTTGAATTGTCATATACCAATATGCAATAATCACAAACTTTTCCGAAGAAAAATGGAGAATAAATTTTATTTTATATAAGATATATATAGTCATTTTAATTATTTTTTCTATCTTTATTTATTTGTTTAAAATGTATATGATAAAGTATAATTAATAACATTAAATGAAAATGTATTAAAAAAAAAATGATTATTATGATTAATTTTCAAGTTCAATCAAAATTGAACAAAAATAAAACTTGAAATTAACTAAAACTACTTATAAATATCTTTTAAAAATATTTTAATGTATTAATTTACTAAATATCCAATCTTCAAAGATAATTATTATTATTTTTTATGTCTAATTATTTTTGTCACTAACAAATAAAAAATATATTCTTTGTAAATAATACTAGCACATCCACATGATTATCGCTGATAACGCCTAAAGGCTAATTTCATTTACAAACCCTAATTAGGGTTTCCATGTAATATATTTTTTTGCCGAAGCCCCCTTCCCAAAACATTTTCATCCCTGAATCCACTCGTGGCGACGCTGAGCTCCTTGTAAGTGAATCTATGGGGCCAGAATGAAAGACCTAAAACCAAAACATTCATGTGAACAACTATAATTCGATGATCAAGATGACTGGACTTCAAAAAAGTCAAACCGAACAAAAATATATTTTGGTAATGCTTCATTTTTCATTTTAAATTAGCCGCAGTTCCCATCTGCAAAACATTTGAATTCCATGCGAAAACGAATAAGCTTAAATGATTATGACAAGTGATTTGCAAGCTCAGCGACTATGTTGTCAATTGCTGTAAATAACCTAGCTCGTCAATGCAATCTCCAGGCTGCTTCTTATCGCTGAGTTCTTCCTTTCCAGCTTCGCCATAAGCTACGATAATACTGTTGGCGTGTTGTATATTGCGTTGGACACAACACATGTCTTCCCACTCATTCGTTCCCGCGTCAAAGCTAGCTGGTGTTAACGGATAGAACACTGCTGATGGAATATCTGTTGAAAAATTAGATGAAAAAGAGAGAAAATGGCAGTGGGGAGAGAATATCTCGTTCAAATCCAATAA
>JZKD02S1676874.1:137121-162129 GCA_000966675.3 Picea glauca
ACAGAAATTAAAATATTAACACCAGATAAATGAAGCTCAACCATTTATTTGTTAATCAATAATAAAATTTAATATATTCTTTTAAGGATTCTTTTCATCTTATCAACCTTTTGGCATTGATCAGCCACAATTATGTGGCTATGCTAGTATTTGATATATTGTAATTTTTTTATTGAAATTTTCTAATTGAAATTTTGGATTGTTAGTCCTGTACAGACAAAAGATCGTGGATAAATTTAGTGACTTTCTACATCTTTTGTTTCTTCAGCTATACTCTGTTAACGAATTCTAAGTAGTTAAACCATGTCATTTTGTAACTCCTCTTCCGATTTAATAAATTTTTTACTCGAAAAACAATAGTAACAAAGAAAATTATCTATGTTCCATTACTAATGTTGCAATCTATAATCTATTGGTAAAATGACATAAAAAGGTATTCATAATACTCTACAAGAAAAATGTGTAACTAATTTCTCAACTTACGATTCTATTGACTTTATAAAACTGTCAACACGTGGTCATTCTCAGTGGATGAAGTCATAGCTCTATATATGCCTTCAGTTTTGGTTCTCCTTAACTCTTCTTAACCAACAATTTTTTTTTCCTATATCCTTTTAAGGGCTATCTTGCACATCCTAATTAATTAAAGATTGAATTATTTTCATTTCACACACAAATCTATTAGTCACCTCTCTTAAGCTAAAGTCTATTAGATTTTGACAAAATTGAAAAAATAAAACAATCTGCAATCTCTTAAATTGGATCACAATCTAGTTGAAGAAAATATGTGTTGCTTTACTGGAATTTAGCAAGATGAAACTATCTTGCATTATAGGACCATGTGAAAGATGTGAAATAGGTCCTTATTCATACATACTAATCACATGATACAACCATAGAGACTTGAGTCCATGAAAATTTGAGAGGTTGGTCAAATTTTGAAAGCATCATTATGTCTGCCTACTTACTGTTGGATGCCATATTGAATTACCCACCTTAGCATGAATCCCATTTTGTTCACCTCACTTCCCTCTTAAGAATGAAACAACATGAATCTCTTTGGAGACATTTGATAAAATTGAAACGTTACAGAGAATATTAACATGGCCTCTGCGAAAGGATGAGAGATACAAATTGAGAAGCTGTGCATGATTTTTTATAAAAGAATCTGACAAGAAGCGTGGGACTTCCATATTTGCTTAGTAACTTCAACATTAGGAGATTCTAAAATAAACCCAAATTCAATATCAGTGAAGAGATACAATACACTAAACTTAAAGATGTTGTTTATCACATCTCTTTTGTAAAAAAGATTAAAGTCTCTTTTTTCTTGGGTTAATTCCAAACCAAACAGAGAAAACTGACATGGATTTTGAACTCCTCCAGGTTAGGTGTCAGTTCATTTCGACAAGGTTTTCATCTTAAATTACCTCAAAACTTATTCATGTTGAAGTATTTAAAATATGCGATACAAAAACCATCTATGTGGTGTTAGACATATTTCAATTTAAGGCGACTCTGACAATCTCCTCCCATGTAGGATAATTTTAAAGCAGCCAAATATTTGCATAAACCAAGTTTTGTCCTTGCAGGAGGTTCGACTGGAATAAGATGGATGCTTAAGAGGAAATGTAACAATTTTTCCATGTGACTTATTGGGTGAATGGAGGTGCATGGAGTAAAACTCATTGATGGTAACTTGAGTAGAGTTTCATATAGTAGCACATTGCAATAGTAAGGAGGAAACATACAATACATGATTGGTTATCAACAATGTATACATCTATAAATGCACTGACCAATAAGGAAAGGTACTTAAGGAAAAGTGGTGTTACTCTTATGTTCATAACAATCAATCGATTCCAGTACCAAGAGAGAACTATGTAGGAAACCATATTACTCCAGAGAAAAATGTTCAAACTAATCTATTAAAAAGAAGGTTATCGCAATTCTCTCGGCACATGGAGAAGACTTTCATAAGACTGATAATATTTTAAGCTCATTTACAACAAGACATGAGGCATTCTAGTGTTGATCCAGATGGATGTCGATGGCCTCCCACTTATTCCAACTGGTTCATTTTGGCATTTTTTTTCCTAGTTTTCGGGTCCCTGACTTGCTGGGCTGTTTTGAGGCCCTAAACAACGTTTTTTAGGGCTCACTGCAGTAAAAAATGACCTTTGATAGATAGCGGAAACATGTGTAGTCCTCAGATAGACCTTTCCAACGGGATGTCATGCGCCTAAAATGAAGATCGTATGCAAAAGTTATGACCCCGAGAAGTTGATGTACTAACTTACCCAAACATGGCCCACATGATTTTTGGTGATTCATCTCCTAGGGTTAGGTTTTTGGATGTCTAAGGTTTTTGACATTCTTGTTTATTGTAAAAAGGCCTTCAGAGCCTCATTGTAATCATCTTCTTGCGAATGAGCACAACCACCACATCTCTTCTCAGAGATAAGCTGCCACCATTCCAACAAGCTTGTTTTCCACTGCATTTTACAGTTTCAACTTATTTCCTTATTAAATAGAAAACCAATTTTACTGTATCTTTGTTATTCTGTGTTAAGCATATTTTAATAACCTGTATTCATTTTGTTCTGCTCATAAAATACAGATCAATGGTATCAGAGTGGTCTCCTCCTTGTCATCTTAATGCATATCCCCAACGAGGTCAGGGTAAAAAGAATTGGGTCTCGAGCTTGTTTCTCTTGAGGATAAAATCTCTCGCACATCCAAACGACCTGTCATGGTAGGAGAAAAGAAATATGATGGGACAAGGGATCCTTTCAAAATATTTCTTGAGGAAGCCCTCACCCAATAGATGAACGTGATGATGGATAGTTTCGTGCAAATCCTTCGGCGACTACCAACATGCGACACATCTTCCTCGAGCAGAGGCGCCACCCCCTTCAAGGTAAAAATAAACTTCTATGTTCCTATATTTGAAGGTCAGATAGACGCATATGTTGTAGACAAGTGGTTGAATCTACTAGAAGGGTATTTTTCTGTCCATAACTTCTCAGATCGAGAAAAAATTACTTTTGCGCTCCTCAAAGTCATTCCCCATGTCAAAGATTGGTGGGAAACTTTATGTGAGCAAAAGGAAACAGAGGAACCCTCATTATTTATAGTCATGGCCACTTGCGAATCCCTCAGGGATGCTATTAAGGAACAATACTACCCCGTCGGAAGTTATGACAAATTGTATACCAAATGGACCACACTGTGACAAGAAAGAGACCAAGTAGTGCAAGATTTCACAAATATCTTCCATACCCTGCGCACAAAGCTGGGTATCAAATATTCATAGCGAAATCTGGTGCTCAAGTATTGTGGTGCTCTGCATAGATATATCTAGACCAAAATGGAATTTCTAGACATCTCATCCTTGGGCGCGGCCTATCAATATGTCGTCAAAATCGAGTAGAAACTGAAACAAAAGATGCAAAAATTTGGGCCTGGGAACCCCTCACAGCAAAAACCAAGAAACGACGACCCCAACCTACATAACGAAGGATAGAGCAAATATGGGCAGTCTCAGGACAACTAGTCCAAGATGTAAGCAAAGAAGGACACCGGAAAGACAAGGGAGGATACCAGGAAGTGGTGCGACTTCCATAAGAGCCCTTGGCATAACACTGCTGATTGCTGCTCAAAGCAGTTGCTGGTGGCTGAAGTGAAAGCCTTTGAATCAGATGTGGGTTCTGACTTTGAGTCAGAACCAGAAAGGGGAAGACAGATCATTGATGCGGAACCCAGTGCCACTGTTTCTACCACCAAGCTCCAACCTGGTGAACCAAACAAGCCAGAAGAAGGAGAGTGACTTTTCCATTCGCAGATGTGAGTAAAAGGCACCCCATTGCATTTCATTGTTGGTAGTAGTAGCCAAAAGAACCTTATCTCAGCAGAGGTTGTCAAGCGGCTGGCCCTGCTGACAATGCCGCACCTGTAGCCCTACACCATTGGATGACTTTGCCAATGAAGCGATCTCCACGTCAGCCAACAGTGTCGACCTTCGTATGACATCAATCCCTTCAAAGACGAGGTATTGTGTGATGTTTCTCCTCTCGAAGTTTGTAATGTTCTTTTGGGACAACCTTATTTATGGAAACATCATGTTGTATATGAGTCTAGGCCTCGTAATTTTATTATTACTTTGAACATGAAATTGTACAGGATACCTGAGGTAGTCCCTCCTAGTGCTATTTCCTTGATCTCTTCCAAGAAATGCAGGAAGGTCATCTCTCAGACTGGAAAATTTGTCTTCTTCGTGATTCGTTCTCAGAGTAAGTGAAATATCACAACCACATCCAGGGCCTCTGTGGTCGATCTCTCTACACAATAGAAGCAAGTGGATAAGGTCATGGAATAATACTCAGATATCTTCTCCTCTCCTACCGGGGTACCTCTGCACTACCAAGTCAAGCATCCCATCGATCTGGCCCCAGGCGCACTGCTACCCAATGGGTCGGTCTACCTTTTCTCTCTGTTAGAAAACGAGGATATCAAGTGGAAGATCCAAGAACTGCTCCACAAGGGGCACATCCATCCCAGCTCATCTCCTTTTGGGATACCAATCGTACTGGTGCAGAAGAAAGACGGGGCCTGGTGACTCTGCATTGATTACTGGGCCCTGAATAAAATCACAGTCTGAAACTGGTACCCGATTCCTCGAATCGACGACCTCCTTGATCAGCTCACGAGGGCCAAATAATTCAATAAGATTGATATGAAATCTGGCTACCACCAGGTCCCAATAGAACATACAGATGTATGGAAGACTGCCTTCAAGTCAAAATAAGGTATTTTTGAATGGTTGGTCATGCCCTTTGGTTTGAAAAATGCTCTAACAACTTTTATGAGGATGATGGATGATATCCTACGACCTTTCACCAATACTTTTTTAGTGGTGTATCTGGATGACATCCTCATCTACAATAATACTTGGGCGGAACACTTGCAACATATTCAACAGGTTCTGCACACCCTACGACAACAAAAACTATATGAAAACTTGGAAAAATGCTCATTCGGCATGGACAGGGTCCATTACTTAGGCTACATTGTTGATCAACATGGTGTGCATGTGGATCCATCTAAGATCCAGGTCATCCGTGACAGGCCATCCCCAACCACACTCAGTGAGCTTCAGAGCTTCTTGGGCCTTGCCAGTTTCTATCACAGGTTCATGTTGGGATTCTCTCATATCACATGGGCCCTCAGCCAAGTAACCAGGGGTGGCGGTAAGGAAAAATTTGTGTGGGGCCTGTCCCAACAACAAGCCTTCAATGAATTGAAGCAATGTTTGTGCTCATCCCCAGTACTTTCATTATCGGACCTCCAACATCCCTTTGAGATTGATACAGATGCTTTAGACTATGTTGTGAGCATCGTTCTCACTCAACACGACCACCCCATGGCGTATCATAGTGAGACACTATTAGATGATGTCCGTAAGTACACTACCTACGACAAGGAAATGCACTCCATTGTGAAAGCCTGCTGCTAGTGGAGACATTACATTCTAGGGAAGGAGACATTCATCCACATTGATCACAAGCCACTACAGTTCATGAAAACCCAAGGAAAATTGTAGAATGACCGCCATCATAAGTGGTCCACATACTTACAACAGTTCCACCTCAACATAAAGTATAAAACATGAAGTACCAACCGAGTTGTTGATTGCCTCAGTCGACCTCCAGTCGCGACACTCACCACGATGCTAGACTCTTGTGGCCATGAGACCTTCGGATGGCCCCACCTTTATGAGACAAACCCTGAATTCTCCACCACCTACCAAATGTTGGGAGAAAAATCAGTGGTCACTAATTTCCATCTTCAAGACGGGCTGTTGTGCTGTCTAGGCCATCTCTTCGTTCCATCAAGCGAGTGCATGAAGCTGATTTGGGAAGCTCACTACAGTAGGGTGGCAGGACACTTTGGCATCGAAAATACAGTGGCAGTGCTGTAGAAACATTTCTATTGGTCGAAGCTTTGACAAGATGTTGACAAGTGTATCAGGTCCTGCACTGCCTGTGCTATTTCCAAACCGACCACTAAGAAACAGGGCTTATACACCCCTCTGCCTACTCCTGACAAGCCGTGGGAATCCATCTCAATGGACTACATGTCGAGCCTCCTGTACAGTAAGAGGGGCAATGACTGTGTTTTTGTGGTTGTTGATCGCTTTTCCAAGATGGTGATTCTGGCCGCCTGCAAGAAGAACATCACTACAGAGGCCACTGCCAAGCTCTTCTTTGAACGTGTTTGGGTACACTTTGGGATCCCAAAAAATATTGTCTCATATTGGAATAGTCGGTTCCTCAGCACATTCTGGTCGAGCGTCTAGTCACTGCTGGATACCAAGCTCACAAAATCCACTGCCTTCCACCCCCAGACAGATGGCCAAATTGAGGTTGTCAATCAGATGATCGTACATATCCTTCACATGTACAATTCTAATCACCCCCACACATGGGATGAGAGTCTTCCCTATGTCCAACATAGATACAACCGAGCTCTGCATAGCTCAACTAGCCACAACCCCTTTCAGGTGGGGTTGGGATTCCAACTATTGGGCCCCATGGATGTTGCACTACCCCTAGCGACCACCTCGACCAACTCATCCCCTGCTCCACCAGAAGCTAACAAAACCACATGGTTCATTGAGTGGATCCAGCACATCCGCCAACAGGTTCAGGATATTTTACATAAGTCTAATGCTAACTACAAGCAACGCCATGATCAACACCGGGTGCCACATAAGTTCCAGGTGGGTGACAAAGTTTGGTTGCACTTGCAGAAAGAACGCCTTATAGGGCCCCATCAGAAGCTTCACCCACTCCGGTATGGGCCATACAACATCACCAAGGTTGTGGGTGACAATGCTTCCACGCTCAACATTGTTGGGTATGTGTTATATTCTTTGCATGTGTGTGTGTGGGAACGTCAGATTCGACAACTGCGTCTGACGATCCCAAATTCCTTCACTCTTTGTTTCATGTGCATCGGGCACTTCCTAGGGGGCTCCCAGGGGGGGCCAGGTATGCCCCCCCTAGTTACACGCAACATTCGGGGCAGCGCCCCGTAATTTGTTTTTGGGCGGTTTTTGCTATTTTTAGTGGTTTTCTAAATTAATCCTAGATTAAGAGATTAGGGTTTTGGTAGCTACAAAATACCTAAAAACATTGTATATATTGTATGGTGAATGATGAAATTAATACAATGAAGATTTGAAAGGTTTTCTCTCGGTTAAGGGTTTCCGGTATAAATCTCTGTGTACTATGTGTATGAGCCATTGATTAATTTCTGTGTACTATTGATGTGATTGATGGTATACCCAGAGACAAGGGAGACACTCAGTATCACTTTCTTCCACCCTTCGGTTGAGACCAACAACCTCTTCCAAGTTGGCTTGGGATTCAATTTCACAGGATTGCCCACTCTATTTTCTCAAAAGTCGTGTCACTTCCAACCACAAATATATCCCACAAAAGGAATTAGGGAATTAGACATAAGATTTTGTTTATTAATATTTCACAATTTAATAGACCTTATATTTATTATGAGAGTAAATCCATTGCTTCTCATGTCTAGAGGAATGGCCAAAAGATCCTTCTTACCATCATCACTTCTATCATTGTTTTTTCCCCTCTTTGCTCAACGATCCTCTATGAATTTATCTATAACATCATACGTCTTTTTCCTGCAGATTCCCATATTACGATACACACCTTGTAGATCCAAGAAATAAATACATGGGAAATAGTCGACCAAATTGGGATTTGTATGTGGCTCCACCATTTTCGAAATAATGCCTTTCAGATATTCAAAATCTTGTAAATGAGGATCGAACATGTCTTTACCAAAGGCCATGAAAAGGCCATGTTGGGGTTTTTGCTATTTTAGCAGATTTTGCTATTTTTAGCGATTTTCTAAATTAATCTTGGATTAATGGATTATGGTTTTGGTAGCTACGGAATACCTAAAAACATTGTATATATTGTATGGTGAATGGTGAAATTAATACAATGAAGAGTTGAAAGGTTTTCTCCCGGTTAAGGGTTTCCGGTATAAATCTCTGTGTACTATGTGTATGAGCCATTGATTAATTTATGTTTTGCTTAAGAATCTATATGCATTGCTTTATTTCACAGGTTTAAAACTTACAAACATTCCCCCTTTCCTTGGCTTGCACCTAGTCTTCAACGTGGCCTCCTTCGGCCATATTTTCCACCATTATTGGACACCTCAGAGATAGCAGAGAAATTGACACCAACAAAGATCAACCATGACTGCATGTAATATGAATTCAATGATCATATTGTAGACACATAGATCAAGGGCACCCGACAACAAAGGATCCAACTTTATCGAGTTGTCAAAGTAGGGCAATTCCTGCACCAGGGCAAGTGGCTCACCCGGGGCCAAATTCAGTAGAAATTTCCTCATCTGATGGGGGAGCTCAATGCAACGGAGACCATTTCTTCCTAAGGGGGGGAGGATTGATCTAGATGGATGTCAGTGGCCTCCCACCTATTCCAAATGGTTCATTTTGGCAGTTTTTTTCCTAGTTTTCGGGTCGCTGACTTGCGGGGCCGTTTTGAGGCACTAAACAACGTTTTTAGGGCTCGCCACAATAAAAATTAACTTTTCCGTGTCGAGGGGTATTCCTCCTTCTCCCGTAGGACCCCTTCCAAGTAATGCGATCATCCATTTTGATTGGGGTGTGCTAACTGGACCTTGTCTTCCCTCTTACATTCCTTTCCAGATTACAGTACAGGTTTGTGGTTCAGACGTTCCCCAAACATTGATAGATGAAGGTTCGTCTGTTAGTATTTTGTCCTCTATTGCTTGGCAAGATTTGGGTTGTCCTCCACTTGTGCCAGTTACGCAGAATCTATTAGCTTTTAACAGAAGAACTAGTCAACCTTTAGGGAACCTTCCTCAGTTTCCTGTAACTCTGGGAGGGAAAACTGTCTTTATCGATGTCATGGTAGTCTAAGACCCCTTGGATTTTTCTTTACTCCTTGGGAGAGATTATGTCTATGCCATGAAAGCTATTGTGTCTACTCTTTTTCATGTGATATATTTCCCTCATGATGGACGGGTTGTGATTGTTTATCAACTTTCATTCATTGACCCCGCCTGGATTGCCTCCTTGAATGGTTCTTGTATGCAGACAGTATCGCCCCTACCAGAGGTCAATTATGTGGCGTTGTCACCCATGGCTTCAACTTTTGATGACTTAGATCCAGTAGTTGACATGGTAATCTCTTTGATAGGGTTGTTAGAGCCTGATCTCTTAACTCCTGTCGCAACCCTCGACATGGTGTCCTTCCAGAGTGCGTTTCTTCCTTCCAGTGAAGACCTCTTGGAAGCCATGACTGAGTTTTGTCCCTTGACATGGTGTCATTCCAGAGCATTGTCCTCTTGGAATCCATGATCAAGAAGAGAGGTATGAGGATATTTTTTTGTGTCTCTAAGGCAACCTCATTAAAAAATGAAATAGAGGTCTTTGAGCATGGTTTTCTGATTTCAAGCTCATTAAAAAATGAAACCACTTACGAGGATAGTTTTTCGTCTCTGTGGCAACCTCGTTAAAAAATGAAACAAAGATTATGAGCATAGTTCTTGTTTCTATGTGAAGCTCATTAAAAAATGAAATAGTTTTCCCCCTCTCTATTTGAGTCAAGTCCTTCATCTAGTATTTGAAGCTTCATTTCATTCTCCTTTGCAGTTGGATGCAACGAAGCTTGGGGGGCATTTTCCTCAGCCTTTGGACTTCATGCTGACCACTTGCCTCAGGCATAGTTTTCTCTGGTTCAAGCTTGTCTAAAAATGAAACCAGGTCCAAGCATAGTTTTGTTTAGTTTTCAAGCTTGTGTAAAAATAAAATCTATCCCAAGCATAGTTTTGTTTTGTTTTTAAGATTGTGTAAAAATGAAAACAATCTCGAGATTAGTCTTTGTTCTTTCTCATGCTCGTAAATAAATAAGAATGTAACCGAGTATACTTTTATCACTTTTTCAGACTCGTAAAGGTTATACGAAAAAGGAACCCCCTGGAGTTCTCTTTAAGCTCTTTTTAGACTCTCTAAACATGAAAAGATAGCTGAGCAACCTTGATATTGTCACGCTCGATAAAGTATCTGAAGTAAGCATCTGGTGAGCGATAACTTATCTCTTTTTCGGTCTCATCCAGACTATTTTACGAAAAAGGAACTGAGAGAGTTCTCTTTTAAGTGTTTTTCCAAACTCTATAATCATGAAAAACCTTCAAGTTTTCTATCTCTGGACTCGTTAAACAAACATTGCCAGACCCGTGATGGGACCAAACCACTCCTTCTTAGGGTTCATTAAAAATACTCTGAGGGACTCGTCCGAAGGATGAGGTTACATCAACAAGCATATGTTATCCTCCTCAAGCTTGCGTAAAAATAAAGAGGTACTCGCTAGAAATGGTGGGGGAAAATTTGGGAAAGGGATATGTTTTCATCTTCGTATTAATTGGCAGTAAGTGTCGCTCTTGAACATGACACCCCCTATTCATCATTTGAAGCCGGTTTGGGAAATCCATTTGTATCTCATTCGATTTACTACAAGGTCATTTCCTATGTCGTCTTTCAGTCAATGCTGCCAAATCATTGGTCGTGTCGTTCATATGTTCAAGAGCAGTTCATCTGAAACCTATATCGAGTCGGCCATCTACAGTTATCCATTCTTTTAGTGTCGGCCTTCCCTGTGTCCAGTCCAATTTGCAAAATACTCTGTTTCACCTTCAAAATCTGTTACTCCTTTCGTGTCATTGATGGGGGATACATCAAGGCCCTCCTGTGACAAGTTTTGTTCCGTCGACTTCAGCTCATTATCCAGAATCAAGACTTAGAAATTATCTGGTACCTTGGAGCTTGCATGCCTCAATGGCAGGTTTCCTCGCTTTCAACAGTGGGTTTACATCATTGATCCCTGATCGAAAGATTCCATCAGATGTTCGACTTCAACTCATTTATTCACACTCGATGGATTGTACTATGGTACCTTGGGAGTCATTGACATCAATGGTGATTTCCCTTGCATTTGTTAACGGTTTCATCAATGACCGGTAATCAAGTGGTTTATACCATGTTTGACTTCAACACATGTAATCACATGGTTAGATTCGTACTTTGGGCGATGAGATTGAAGACCCTGGATATCATCTCTTTTGTCCAGGTTGTGATGGAGTATGTATTGTCTGTGACACATAGATCCACTGTGTATGTCTCGTGGCTATGTCGTCTTGATTTGAAACTTCTCGCATAGATCCAAAGTGTATTTCTCGTGGCTATGTTATATTTTGACGGCATGGATCCACAATGTATGATTGGTGGCCATGATCCAGGTCTACAATTGTCATCAATATATGATCTGAGTATGGGAATGCCTACCTCAGAATTGGTATATATGATATTCTGCAGATGCTTGGTTGTTCACAGGTTTCCAATTAGGTGTGCTCTTGGTTCCTGACACATACATGTAACTTACAAAGTCTATCGGTTGTCACTAGTTCCAACCTCATACTTTGGGGGGCATTATGTTACCCATGATTTGGGTCATCATGATGATGTAGTAATGATGGTGTACTCAGGCTCTCCATAAGAACTTTCTCCTGAGAAAAAGTTATTTTCATCTCTTCCAAAAAACTCATTTTTGAAGACTGTTCGCAGGCTGCTAGTATATTTGCTTGCGAGAATGCATGATTCTCGCAGGCTGCCTTAAGCCAAGGTGCAAGAAGTTTGCACTGTGTTGAACTGCTAGGGTGCGAACTCTTCTTTAAGCATGGAAAAAGATGAAGTCTCGATGCTTCTAGAAGGGAATATTATAGAAGGATGAGATGGCATTCGAATGGTTATCCTAGTACTGGATTCCCTGATATTTTGAGATTATTCTTATCCAAGTAACTAATTCATTCTCTCCTATATATTGAGGGAATTCTCATGGAAAAGGTTAAGCAAGATTCATTGGAGAATTGGTGAAAGAATTGTGTGAAGGTATGAAGCTACAGCAGCTTGAAGACTCCAGCAAGTTCATCCAAAGGATTTGATCTTCTTCATGCAAGTGAGCAAGTGTGTGTGTCGGAGCCAAGGGCCATCGAAAGGAAATTTGTGACATCAAGGCTCAGGTTGTAATCTTTACTTTCCATTAATATGATACAGTAATATGTCCCTTTCCCATAAAGCTAATTCCACTTTATTGTATAATTCCTTGATCATATACATAGATTGACTGTTGAATAGATTGTGCTTTCTTCACTTTGGTTGGTTTGTGTTGTCTTGGTCTTGGCTGCACGAGAGCACTGGAGCGAAGTGGGAGCAACAAAGACCATAGGAAGCGATAATAAGGTATGTTATTTTTTCTTGCCTACTATTTAATTCAATGGTTATAATCAAGGGAAAGAGTCATGTTCTGTCTTGCTTTGTTCTAGATCCAGGTGGATCTAGGGAGATCGGTTTGTGTCTGCACTTACAGATTTATCCAATAACAGTCTGCCTTTTACAAACCCACCTTGATTTTCTGGGATGATTATAGGGAGAATTTTTTTCATTTTGTTGACTATAACTTTTGTGAGGATTTTGTAGCTTGTGTTACAAAGGGAGATTGGCCGGAACCTGTCGAAGCTAGTTGCTCCTTTTTCTTTCGGGATAAGTGCCAGGAAGGACAAATTTGTTCCACCTCCTAACTTGCTACAATTATGAGATTTCCGGATCAGTTTCGTTAGATCTGATTTAATTATATCCCAACTATGTTGATAGAATCTAGCTATGAATCCATCTGGTCCTGGGGCTTTGTCTGGGTTTATTTGATCAAGTGCCTCTTTTATTTCTTGCTGGGTGACTTCCTTTGTTAGGCTGTTATTGATTTCTTCTTGGATGAGGGTCGGGACAAGAGAGAGTGGGTAGTCTTTGGAATCTATTGCAGTCCCTTATGTTTCTATGTAGAGAGTTTGGAATGCTTCTGTTGCAATTTCTTTTATGCCTTCAAAGTCAGTTATTTTTTTTTATTTTGAACTTGAATTTCATTGACTTTCTTGAACTACTTTCTCGCCTCAACTTGTTTATGGAAGTAGTTAGTGTTTTTATCTCCTGCTTCCAACCAAAGACTTCTAGATTTTTGTTGCCAGTAATTTTCCTCCTCTTGGCAGGCTTGATGCCAGCTCCTTTGAAGCCGGTCTTCTTGATGCAAGATATCTTGGGTGATTTCCTGATTTTCCATTTCCAGCTGATGATTCCCTAGCTTCTTTTGGGCTTCTTGGTGAATTTTAATTGGATTTGATTGGGTTTTTACTCAAGAATTTAGTGTTGTCTTTAGTCTCCTGAGTCTTTCTTCCCAAACAAAGAAGGTTGAGCCTCTTAGTGTGTCATTCCAAACTTTGGTAACCAACTTCATGAAGATTTCATTTTGGATCCAATTTGGACTAAATCTAAAGGGGATAGGCCTGAGATTCTTGTCAAGAGAAACTTCTAACAGGATTGGTTTGTGGTCTGACACACTGTGCGGAAGGATCAAGGAGGTGGGGGTGAGGCCCAAGAGTAAGAAGGAGATTTGGACTAAGAATCTGTCTAGTCTGGCAGCGATGTGTTCTGGGCCTACCCTCTTATTTGACCACATGTATTTACCTTTAGTTGGTTTGATATCTTCTAGCTCCCAGTCTGACATTAGATCTTCTACCCACTCTCTTGCTGGGTCTCGTACAATGGTGCCCCCTTTTTTCTCGATTGATGATAGGGTCACATTTAGCCCCCCCCAATAATGATATTGTTAAGATCATTTAGAAGCAGGTAATCTTTTAGGGTATCCCAACAATTTCTTTTTTCCTCCAAAAGAACCGGTACATAAATATTGAAGAGACTTACCAGTTGACCCGTTTCTTTTTTAAGAAGGCTGGTGTGGATCTAGTGCATACTTGTTTCAGAGTTGACTAGATTGAACTTCATAGTGTTCTAGAGGGTGACTATACCGCCTGAGGCACCTCTTGTGCTTTCTGCTATTCCTTGGCTTATTTTCCATAATGCATTTGTTGTGTTGAGAAAATCTTGCTTGTCCATACTGGTCTCCTGGAGCAATAGGATATCAGACTTTGAGGTTCTTATGATGTCTTTGAGTGCTTCTTCTTTCATTTTGCTTCCGAAACCCCTGCAATTCCAGGAGGTTAGTTTCATGGATTACCTAAGGGGGATGTGTGGGCTCCTTGAAGAGCCTTGGAGTGCTTCCTTGTCTGTCTTACATTGATCAGCTATCTGATTTTTGGTTGCGAGCCTTTTAGGATGTCTTTGTAGGTCTCTTTGTCTCTTTCTTCTTTCTTGGATTTCCTTCCTCTGCCTATTTTCTTTGGAGTGACCAAGGCATCACTTACACCCTCGTAATCACTGTCCGAGGAGACCTCTCCTTCCTCTGTGTCCAGACTTTCATCCTTTTCTGGGATAGTATTGCCTTCTCTTCTTCTATTACTAGTGCAGGGGTCTCTTTGATTTCTGGGGATGATTTCTCATGCATCTCTTCGACTAAAGGTGTTTTCTTTAGATTTTCTTCTATTGTTTTCCCTGTATGTTCGTGATCCAACAATCTAAGGTTGTTCTCTGCCATTGTGTCTAATTGGTTTCCTTGTTCCTTGGGCGATGGGGGAGCTATCTTTTTGTTCCTTCGGCCTTTTTCTTTGGATGTGGTTTTCCCTTTTCTTGGTTGTTGCCAGCCTTCTCCATTTTCTTTCTCCTTGCTTGAATTTTTAGGACAGTTTCTTTGGAAATGGTTGTATTCATGGCATCCCCTGGATTTGAAAGGGAGTTGTTCATAGTCAAGATTTTGGTAGTGCTGCCATTCTCCAACCTTAAGTTTGATCGCTTCGGGGAGCCCCACCTCTAGGTCCACTTCCACGCAGATGCATGTGCATGAGTATTGGTATTTGGGATCCGCCATGTCAATATATTAACCTAGCCCATTTTTTATTGCCTGGAGTAAAGTGGGGTTCCAATAGTGGATCGGTAGATTGGGAAGCCTGACCCAAACTGGGACATCCTTAGGAACTTCTACCGCAGGGTCAAAACTTGGATTCCAATGATTCAGGTATAGCCCTTGAGTGCCCATGAAATACGACCCGTTCCTGAATATGAGATCTCTGTCTTCCTGGGAGATGAATTCGAAGATGAAGAATCATCTTCCCACTGCATAACATGTTACACTATTTTTGATCAGTGGTCGCTAGTTCCTTTGTATCCAGTTATCAGTGGTTCAGGTTGATGTCCAGAGCCCCATGAATTGTCCTACCAATCCACGGTCTGAAATAGAGATAGCTACCCTCATTAGGTGATCCAGAGGAAGTTCTATTTCCAAGATTGAATCGAGCTTCTTGACGAAGCTGGGGGGTTCAGCTGGAGGAAGCTTCTTTCCTTGGGAGGCCAGGAGATTGTGAAAGGAAGTGATAGTTGAAGGAGGGTGCGGTGGCTCCCCTCCTCTGGGGGCAACCATAGCAACAACAACTAAGGAGATTCAGATTCGTAACCCTAGGCGGTCCTCAAAGCGGCTCTGCTAACTCATGTCGAAATCAAAATTGTTACCATTCATTTTGCTTCGTAATAATATGTTGCGAAGAGAGAGTGAAGATATAAAAGCATAATCCAATAGTGGAACATAAATTCCTTGGTTAGACGAGACAAGACGAGTCTCCGGTATCGAAGGAATTTGCATGTGAATTTTTCATAGATCTAGGGTTAAAGTTCAATACATGCTCCTAGTTGTAGCAGCCGCAAACTGCAAGTGAATTAGTCTTACATCTTACTAAATCCAACCCTATAATAAGAAACCTAGTTCAACCTTGAATAAATTGTAATAGATATTGGTTTCTAGAAACCCTAATTGTAGTGAATCGGTTTTGTTTTTTGAAGATCATAATTGTACTGAAAATTGAAATGATTTTAAAGATCACAATATCAATGTCTTTCTTAAAAACAACATCCTCCGCATAGTCCAAATTTTAACATATCACCGAGCTTGGTGCTACAACTAACATCGTTGCCATAAGTTCATGAGTAACATATCACCGAGCTCATGGTAACCAAAGCATGAGCAATTTGACTTCAAGACAGACATAAGGATAAGGAGTAGAATTGTTTTTCATTTTATGAGCCTTGTCTATTTGAAGACTGCACATAAAGGATCTTCTCAAGCACCAAACAATAATAGCCCGTTAAAATAATCACGAGAAACCAAAAGCTAAGACCATTAAAAAATATAAAATAGCAATAATCACATTAGAGAGACCAAAATATAAAAATTGGAATTTTTTTTAAGAGTGTACACTTAAAAAAGAGCATGATGGGACGAGGATTAGAAACAAATGGCTTGGACTGCTCCAAAGAGGAGAAAAAAACAGTGGATGATATCATAGTCGATCGTTTGGGGAAATTTATTTCATCATTTCCCCTTCCTCAGTCTTGCGCACACATAAATTCTTTAAAAGATATTAGTTTCTCCTCAGTATCATGCACACAGAAACCCTAAAGATATGGTTTCTTCAAAAACTAATTGCAACGAAAAGATCTTAGTTTTTGAAAATGATAATTTAATTGAAATTTGAAATGATTTTGAAGGTCCTCCGTGTAATCTAAATTTTAACCAATTATGTATGACAAAATACTTGGGTGGTGCTGGTAACATCTCCATTGTGATATATGTTCGTGAGTATACAATCATACCCAAATGATAACAAGAAAGAATATACAAGAAATCAATTTATTTAAAAATATAAAGTAGCCAATTTCCCACTTAGACCGTTCCGAGGAAAAATCAAAGAGCTCATGTGAACAAAAGCATAAGCAATTTGACTTTAGGAAATAAGGGGAATAAATAGTAGGATTTCTTGTTTATTTTACAAACCTCGTCTATTAGAATGTTGAACATAAATTCCCTCCTCAAACGTCAAAGGTAGGAAGCCATTAAAATATTCATAAGAACCTAAATTCTGAGCCCATTGAAAAATATAAAATGATGGCATCATATTATAGATGGAAACCCAAAATAGATCAAGGTCGACCTTTATGCATACAATGAAGTTAGGGATGAACTTTGAATTAAATTTGTTCATGCTTTTGTGCAAACCCTACCTCATAATTATGAAGGGGGTTTACATATATTTATGTGGTGAATAGGAATGTTTAGCATAGATAAGAGAAGAACAGAGTAAGGAAAAGGGATATCAGTGGGAGCAAAGTAAGGAAAAGGGATATCAGTGGGAGCAGAGTAAGGAAAATGGATATTAATGGGATTCAAACTGACAATGGAAGGAACAAAAGTGATCTCTACTGCTTTTATCAATCACCTTCATCCATTCATTAGATTTTTAGGGGAAGATGCAATGAGGAGGAGAGGAGGGTTGATGAGAGCGAAAATAGTAGAAAAATAGGGCTAAGTGTAATTAATCAATGAAATGAAATAACCAAATAAATACCTATGCAATGAAGGATTAGAAGTTAGGCTTGCTAATATCTTTGATGGAGAACTTCTGTAATCAGATCTTGGTTTTCTTCAGTAATCTTTGAGATTAGCTTGAGATGAGAAATTCTCCATTCATGGCTTTTTGTGCTGCCAGAAGAAAATGTCTCTCGCAGTTCTCAGACAATGGAATATGCATTGATGACCATATCTGACACACAAATTTGTGAAGGATTACCCCCAAATTAGATAGAGATTGGCATAAGCATTAGTGTAGATATGAAAATGAGAACCTGGCCACCAGAATTGGGAGTAATTAGCTGAAAGATTGCATTTACCACCCCAGTAATTTTCATGGACAATTATCACAGTATGAATGCTATTATTGATCAAGAAGGAGGGCTCCAATATAAGATATTCATTTCCACTGATATTGACCAAGAAAGAGGGCTCCAATATGTCATATTCTGGTTGAGGTTGTGCGAATTGCAAAATCTGTGTAGTATTTCCATCTGTTGAAAGAGAAGTATCAAGTTGTTGGAAGAGCTCACTACATCTGGTCTCCCACTCTCTTATTTCTGCGGGGATATTGGGGCTGCATAAGAGGTAACAACCGAGACACCATCCTCGCTTTATGTTGGCGCAATGGATGAGGGATTTGGCTTGTTCAAGGGACTCCTTGATCTTTCCCAGACATCTTTCCACTAACTCAGGCAACTGTCGTTGTTGATATTCAAATTGATTTTGAATATGGCGTAACGACTCATTCATACAGGTGCGTTCCGTGTTGAGAAGTTGAACGTTCTCCCCCAACTTCATAAAATCTTGCAACTGTTTGAAGAGGGGACCAATAATGGCATTGATGACCTTTGTCGCCACTCCTGACCCCAGTACAGTCTCGAATTATGTGGCCATATTAGAAAATGACAAAGAGAGAATGAAAATTATGTGAATATTGAAACGAAAACAAGGGGCGAAAAAAAGGGAGAAGAGTAGGTATTTAATGAGGGAGAAATGGATTTGAGAGCTATGGTGAAGCATGGATAGAAAGGAATAAGGACTGGAAACAAAGGGAAAACAAGGATGAAGAAGCCACCACTTGGAGTTGGTGAAGGATAAGATACGTGAAGAGATGAATGATCAATTCTTGATTAACATATGGCATGTTTTTATTGGCATTCAACAGATGATGAAGGCCATGATGAAAACCTCCTCATAAAAGAACGTCTTTAGTGTAATAATTACTAGCATACCCTCGAAACAAGGGAAAAGGAATGCCGAAGCGAATTGGGGTGGTTATGTTATTTAAAGTTCACAAGATTTTTTTTTGGGTTGGAAAATGAATACTTTACAAGGTTAATCTTCATTCCACACCTAGCAATATATTTTCAATGATCATGTAACTTTTCAATAATCACAAATATGTGACCGATGCTTTTGAGAGGAATAAAAGAGGAAGAAGATGCATTGATTAAGAGGGTGAAGAGACAACGATGGAGGAAAACCAAAGGAAAATAATAGCATCATAAACTAAACCAAAGTTACCAAAAATACAAGGTAATAAAATATTGTGGAATGTATGGAGCAAAAATATTGAAAACTCATCACAAAATATATTTTGCTACATATATGAAAATTTCAATTTCAATTTCTTCAATCATACAAACAAAACATTTAAAATTATAATAAATTGACAATAAATATTTACAAACACTATATACATTAAGATATACATTTTATACCCTATCCAACATACAACATTAATATATAGACTAATTTTAGTCTCTTCATAACTTACAAATATTATCCATAATTCTCATGTTTTAAGATGATTTCATTCTATATTTAATCCCTCTCAAACTTAAATAGTTGTTATCCATAATTGGCATGTCCTAGGATGTGATTTCATTTTATATTAAAATTGTGTTACACAAGTCAAGAACAAACAAAGAGATCTCATACACCAATTTGGTGTCATTCCATGACTATAAGAGTGAATAAAGATACTCTGACATTTTTTACTTGCGATGGGTTGAAAAAAATTGTATTTTGAAAGTAGAAGAGCCAAACAGTTGTTAAGTTAGCTAAAGTTTTGAATGAAGTTGATTACAATTTTAAATTATTTACTTAATTATGATAATAAATCAAAATTTGACTTTTTTTCCATTATATGAATCTTAATCCATTAATGAGATTTTTAATTATGAGCAACTGAAAAACATTGTATTTTGAAAACACCATAATAGAAATGTTGTTTAGTTAGCTAAAGTTATGAACGTGGGTAGGAAAGAATATCATGAAGTTGGTTACTATAAACACTTAGTTATGATAAATTGAACTTTGACTATAATGAAATTTTAAATTCAAATTTAAAAATATTGCTATGATCAACTCACGAAAAACTACCCACTCACAAGTGGTTTCCTTAAAATCCAAATCCCTGACCTGGTGTTTTAGCATTCATGACAAATTATACTGTAAAGCATTGTACTGATTATAATATCTAATGAATTTTGACTAAACTGCCAACTAACTCTATAAAAATATTAGTTTGAGTGCTATAGGATCGTGTCTACGATGTGAAGAAAATGACTCAGCTTTTGCTAGTAAAAGTAAAATAAATTACAAAGTTAATTTCCAAATTGCTACCAAAACATATCTCGTTAGTTCCATTAATATCTTCACCATAAGTAGAGTAAATTATAAATGGCCCAAATTGCTATCAAAACATGTAGTGGCAACCTGGCAAAGACATATGGTAATTTTTATTCCAATAATACCTTTTTGATTGAAATTTTGCATTCTTATTATATTACAAAAATAATGTTTTTTAAGCTTCCATTGCAGTTGCCTTTAACAACTTCGCCATATTTATATAATAAAAGTGATTGTTTTTTCATAATAATAAATATGATTATATATACTGAAGCATATCATGTTTTCCAAATGTCATTAGAACTTTGAACTATGAGAATATATGGTGTAAAAACACCACTCATTAGAACTATGAGAATATGTAGTAACTTATCCCTAAAGAGAGAGGTGTGGGCTACGCTCATTTGCAAGAAGACATTACAAGATCCTAAAAATGACCTTTTAACATACTAAACAGTAAGGGGAAAAACCCTAACCCTAGGAAACGAAGTGCCAAAAGGATTGTGGACCTTGAGGTGGCTAGTTGAAACGTCAACTTCCCCAGGGTGCAACTTGTGCATACAATCTTTGTTTTCGACACAAAATAACTCATTAGAAAGATCAACTGAGAAGTACAATTTATGGCAGGTTTGGTAGGCCATGGACACCCTAGGCTCCCAAATGAAAAAAAAATATATCATTTAAGGCCTCAAAACGACCCCAAAAGTTTAGGCCTTGAAAAACTGTAAATGAAAAAACTGCCAAGATGGAGAACTATGTTGAGTTAGTGGAAGAGGTGGGTGGCCACCGATGTCCACTTGGATCAATGGTACCCATATCCAATCTAAGGACAATAATATCTTATATAAAGCATGTTTTGTGGTTTATGAACTTGTTCATGACCCCTGGTCTCTAGAAACTTCATCTAGGGCCTAATGACCTTATTTTCATCCCTCGCCCATTTTCTAGGCCTCAAGAGCCATCTCTATTGTCCAGGAAATTAATATAATATCAACAATATTCCACTTGAAGGCAAAATATCCCCTTTAGAGGACCCATATGGTGGTTTGAAATCTTTTTCATGGTCCATGAGCACTAGAAGCTTCATTTAGAACCTAATTTCCTTGGTTTCCTCTCCTTACAATGGTTAAGTCCCTGAGACCAATCTCCCCTATGCAAAACTTCCCAACAAGACTCATATAATCCATTAGATGCCAAATTTCCTCTTTAGAGGGCTTATGTGGTGGTTTGAAATATCAATCATGACCTAGAGATTAATTTTCTATTCTTTTGAAAATAAGAAAATATCTCTTAAAAAACATCTTTAAAAAAATCATAAATATAAACATTATAAAGCTCTTTAAGATCTTTTCAACTAGCTAAAAAACACTAAAAACAAATGTTAAAATTATTAAAATATTTTTTAATGTTAAAAATTAAGAATACACATTATTAAGATGCACATGTTATTAACGTATGTATTTCTTTGAGCATGCAGGTTTTTTTCAAATGGTTATTTCCCAAACTTCATGATGACTTGTATGAAAATTCAAAAGGCATCGAAGCTATTTTAAAAGAAATAAATGTGTGTTCCTGCAAGAGCCTTCCCTAAGTCCCCATTACCACATTTTCTTCCATCAATTTTGTGCAAGGTACCTACCTTGCTATTGTCAATCTATGCCTAAACCAACTCTCAATTGTATAAGGATTTATACCACATTGGAAAATAAAACAACTCTCAATTGTATAAGGATTTATACCACATTGGAAAATAAAACAATTCCTTGGAGTGAGAAATGACTTCTCATTGTATCATTGTATTAAGTGATAAAACCCAAGCTATTTTCCATCATCTCCTTCCTCTAACATGTCATAAATGTTTTAAAGCAAAATTGGTGTGGCCATGTCTATAGATCATGCCACATGGTGATTCAATGCCAAGATCATGTCACATCATTGCTTCATATGAAAATGATTAAAAAACAAAGCCAAACCATTATATTGTGAATAATTTTTAAGTTTAACATTTTTTATTTTGTGAGTCTACGCGTGTGAATGTTCATCAACAAGGTAATGATAACATAAACAAGTGTTAAAAGATAAATATTTAAAATATTGGTAATAGAAATTTGTCATCTAATTTTCATGAATGGCATGGTGGAATTTCAATTTGTCATCTAATTTTCATGAATGGCAGGGTGGAATTTCAATTTTCAAAATGGTTGGTTACTTCGAGATGAAAAAAAAAAATCCAGAGCATTTAATCCCGATTTATCTCTGGATGAGGACGACACGCTTGGGCCGGAGATAATGCGGATTCAGAGTAGTCGGCCAACACTACTCGGGACCAAATATGAAAATTTGTAGTTTTAGAATAATGAATTTCATCCCAGCTCCCTCACTGTAACAATGCTACCGTTAACTACGCCCATCTCAACGCACCGCAATTTATCATAATAATTGTATGGAAAACCCCCATGGCCATAGCAAGATGCTAGCGACTGTTTGAATCCTGTCCACCAGGAAAAAATAACAGAAAGAGTAATATCTAAACTTGGAGCATAAAAAAGGAGAAATTTTAATTCTGTATTTTTAATGTGCGTACCATATTCAAATGCATTTGCTATGAGAGCGTATTTGATGGAATAAATGTCGACATAAACAATGGTGGCATCCGAGAAGTGTGCTATGAGCTGTTGGCACACATTTTTCAGGTGCAGATTAAAAGTTTGGTAGGCTCTGTTATAAGCTACATCACAACCATGCTCATGAAGTTCCACTAAATCGTTGTGAATGTCCGCAAGGGTGCGCGAAAAACAACCCAAAGGTCTCGTGTTGTGAACCACAAAATTTCGACACCCTTGCTAGTCCAAATTAAGCAAAACAATAACATTACATTGTCCATTAGCTGGGGCTATAAATCTAAGATTCCAAGGGCGAACTAGGCAAAGGAGGAAGAAAACCCTTTCATGCAGTAGTCACCTTTAGTTGAGATGTTAATTCTTTAATAATTATGGGAATGACTAGGGTATTTATTTGGTTCTCAGTGAGATTCAAAATGAAGGCATGCAGAATGTCGTTTTGTCCCATGTCCAGGTTGTAAACAGCCTTGTCCAAGACATCAGTGTTGCCAACGAAGATGAATCATATCTAGAGGAAGTTTGAAAGTCAACCAAAACAAAAAAATCAAATACATGTCATGCGTCCATAGGATATGGAGACAACGAAGGGTTGAGAAGAACTCTCCCTAAAATTTCAACCAAACAAAAAAATCAAATACGTGTCATGCGTTCCTAGGATATGGAGACGATGAAAGGCTGAGAAGAACTCTCCCTAAAATTTAAACCAAACAAAAAAATCAAATACATGTCATGCGTCCATAGGATATGGACAGACAACGAAGGGATGAAAAGAACTTTCCCTTGAAAAACACCTTCACAACGATTTATCAAAACTTGATGAGCATGGTTGTGTTGTAGCTTATAACAGAGCTTGCCAAATGTTTAACATGCACCTGAAAAATGTGTGCCAACAACTCAGAGCACACTTCTCGGATTCCACCATTGTTTATGTCGACATTTATTCTATCAAATACATTTTGCAAATGAGCATATACCATATCTTTCTCATTAGAAATAAGCTATGAAAATTCTAGCTATCTTGTATTGCTTTGCATTTTACAATCTTTTCCTATTACATTCATTAATAGAACTTGGGTTTCATTATATTACTGTGATCTCTTCAATATTTTCGTGGGATTATTATTTTAGTTAGTTATTTGCAATAAATTGAAGAATTCTTTTGGAGGCCTCCTCAATAAAATTCAACATCTTCGACTTGCATTTGAATAGATGAGAAAAATGTTCTATTAACTACTCCAAAGTTTGGACTATTGCAAATCCTTGGACACTACAAATTGATTCTTAGTCTTGAAGATGTCCCTTGCAATTAAAGCTTGTGGTCTTCAAATGTTGTTTACCATCATTGATTTATTTATGTTTCAAATTCATATGGTTGTCTGAATTGTATGTTTGACCAATTATTCACGAGCATCAAGTTATCATTTGTATGGTTTGGATTTATAAGAGATGGAATGTCATCATAACGATCTATACTCTTGTTCCACATTTTATCCCATTTCCCATCCTGCCTACATTTTTGAATATATGTCCATGATACTCATAACGATCTTTAATCATACAAATAATGGGTTCTTACACAAATAATGGGTTATCATGCTTGTATAGAACTTTAAGTTTGACTAATTATTCCGGGACATGAGGATTACTATTTGTATGGTTTGGATCTTTAAAGCGCTGGAATTCGATGGTTTTCTCCAACATTGTGATGTCGATCTATAATCTTACTTGTTCCATGATTTGTCCCAATTTCCCATCATCCCAATAATCTTAATTACAGTCATTGTTATCAAATTAAATGACGTCCATTATAAAGTTCATTCATCAAGTGATGGTGATCATCTAATGATCAAATAAAAGTGACTTTTAATCTCCATGTATACTTATGATTAGATTTTCTGATAAAAAATAAAATCTAAAATATAGGAGAAAGAGAAAAAAAAAAACAGAATAATTGGAAATTTATTTTTAGTAGTTACACAAGTTTTAGGAATTTTCTATAATGCATGGAATATTTATTTAATAAACATTTCCAAACTTCCATAATTTAATTCCAGAAAATCTAATCATAATCATAACAGAAAAACATTCATACTTGTATCTCTATAAAGAAAAACCGCGAAACCGCTGCTTCACAACTATTCCATAGAGTTCGCATATCGTCTTCCCACTTGTTGTGATGACGGATCAATGGCTTGCATTATAAAAATATTGAATTGTTATTAATTATTTAAATTCTTAAAATTTGAAAACATATATAG
>JZKD02S1676876.1:41708-62384 GCA_000966675.3 Picea glauca
TAGTTAGTCGTTTGCTTGATTTTCCTTTAGGAACTTTTAGTGTGTGCTCTGTGCTCCCTAGTTTTCCATAGTGAGTTAGTCAGTTGTGGATTTGGGTCTCTGACCAAGGGTGGTAGACCACCCACTCCGCTGGTTGAGAGGACTTTTCAGTCTTCCACTTGGAAACGAGGAGCTGCCTCTTTATAGGCGTTGTTTTGATAACAATGGTTATTCAGAGTCAGTGTGTGAGACTTTTACGGATTTGAACAATCCCGCAAGGGGAGAACCTCTGCATAAGATATTCATGGCTAAAGTTCCCGATGATACCAACCAAGGAACCCCTTCACAAGGGGATTCTTGTGCTTTTCCTTTCTTCGGAAACGTTGGTGTCCCTTTGATGGCCACTTTGTACATTCCTGGATTGAATGTGGGATTACCGGTTTGGTTGGGTACCATTCCAAATGTCCCAAATGCTCTTGACGCTTCTCAGTTAAGCACTTTATGTCATGGGAACCCTGTTGATGTTTCTTCATTAGAAAAGTCTTCTCCTCCTCCTCCTCCCGCCTCTGGTGAAAGTACAGTTGCTAGTAACCGAAAGTCTAAACGAAATAGAAAGAGGAAGAATAGGAAGAAGAAATCACCAACCTCTGCAAGTCATGTTGGAGATAGGTCAAAAACCTCTGCAAGTCATGTTGGAGATAGGTCAAAAACCTCTGCAAGTCATGTTGGAGATAGGTCAAAAACCTCTGCAAGTCACGTTGAAGACCAGCACCCAGCCTTTGCAAGTTATGTTGGGGGCACACACCCACCCTCTGCAATTCATGCTGGGGGGAAAAGTCCAGTCACTACTAGTCATACTGGTAATAGGTCTATAGCCTCTGCAAGTCATGTTATCAACCCATCACTAACCTTTGCAAGTCATGTTGGAGATGTGCAACCAACCACTGCTAGTCATGCTAGGGGCATTAATTCTATTGAGAAACCTAGATGGATAGGACATAAGCCTAAGTTCCCTTGTAAGCTTTGCAAGGGAGATCACCTTACTCATTTATGCCCTGGCATTACAGAGGTACTAAGATTGTGGTCCCTGTCTACAAGCTCTTCTGATTTTGAGTCTTTTGAGGTTTCCTCGCAGTCTATTCAACCATTGGTTGAGAAAGTGGTCATGTCGATGCAATCATCAGCTAATCCCACTCCTCATTTGGGGGGTGAGGTGCCTTTAGACCTTGTAGTCTCGTAGCCTATTCAACCATTGATTGCGAAAGTGGTCATGCTGATGCATTCATCGACTGATCCCACTCCTCTTTTGGGGGGTGAGGTACCTTTAGAACATGTAGTCTCGCAGCTTATTCATCCATTGGTTGTGAAAGTGGTCATCCCGATGCAGTCATCAGTTGATCCCACTCCTCTTATGGGGGGTGAGGTACCTTTAGACCATGTAGTCTCGCAGCCTATTCAACCATTGGTTGTGAAAGTGGTCATGTTGATGCAGTCATCGGCTGATCCCACTCCTCTTTTGGGGGGTGAGGTACCTTTAGACCATGTAGTCTCGCAGCCTATTCATCCATTGGTTACGAAAGTGGTCATGTCGACGCAGTCATCGACTGATCCCACTCCTCTTTTAAGGGGTGAGGTGCCTTTAGACCATGTAGTCTCTCAGCCTATGCAGCCATTGGTTCAGAAAGTGGTCACGCCGATGCAGTCTTCAGTTGATCCCACTCCTCTCTTAGGGAGTGAAGTGTCTACCGACTATGTTTTTAGCATTTCCAATTTAGTACTTTCAGAACAAGGGGGCATTCCACTTGCTCTGAGCACACCCCCTCCAAGTCCTAGGATGGTTTCCTTTGATTGGAATGACCTTGTTGAGCCTTGTCTTCCTTCCTCCACACCCTTTCAAATAAGGGTTGAAGTTAATTCAACAAACATTTATCGATGTATTGTGGATGAAGGAGCTTTCGCAAGTATTTTATCCTCCTCGGTTTGGAAAGTCTTGGGATCTCCCGAGCTTGTGTCTACTTCACATGAGTTGTTGGTTTTTGACAGACATTCTAGTGAATGTTTGAGGATTCTTCCTCAGTTGCCTATCTCGTTAGGAGGGAAGATTGTCTGTGTCGATGTTATAGTGGTGCAAGGATCGTTAGATTTCAATATGCTTCTAGGGCATGATTATGTATATTCTATGAACGTTGTGGTATCTACGCTCTTCCGGGTGATGCATTTCCCTCACAATGGAAGCATTGTCACTATCGACCAACCAGCATCTGATAATCACCATCCTAATTCAGCATTATTTCAGACTACCCATTTATATATTCCTAGTGTTCGTGTAGACTCTACCCCGCCACAGGTTAATTATGTGGCATCTTATCCTCGATGTTCAATTGCTTCTGAGCAAGAACCTGTGAAATCATGTTGGCCTTTCCGAGACTTAGTCTCAACAATTGATCCATTGGTTTATCCAATGGGGGCATGGGAGCCCTTGTTTCCCCCTCTTGGTCCAAGTAGGCTTGAGTATCCTTCCGAGTCTGATCTCATTGTTTTTAGATCCTCAATCCCTCATGCTTGTGATTCTTCTCTGATAGACTCTGCTAGTCCTGGCCAGAACCTCCATCGTCATATGGAGTATGGTCAGTTTACTTCACCCTTAGGGACTGTCAACCCTTGTTTGCGTGATTTCTCGGATTTTGAATTGCCTTCAAATGAGGCTATCCTTGAAGCCATGACTATGGTTTCTATATCGAGGGAGGACTTACACCGTGGTTTGTGTTTTCTTCCCTTTTGGGAGACTTTCCAAGTTGACTATCAAAGAGACTCTTGGTTCGAGCCTAGCAGCGGGCTCTACCTGAACGAGTTTCATACATGAGTCGTAGCCCCCAACGGGTCTTCTTTTAAACCCTTTTCAGACCCTCTAAACATGAAAGGATTGTCGAGCGATCTTGTGGCCTTTCACGCTCGTTAAACTGAAATTTGAAGTCATGTCTGTCCGGCGCTAGTTTACCCCTTTTTCGGTCGGGATGGTCAACTGTACGAACAAAGGTATACTCTACGGGCCTCAGTTCTCTAGAAGAGTACCCTCAGGTATAATTTTACCCCTTTTTCGGGCCTGAGGAACTAAATTTACGAAAAAGGAACCCCCATGGAGTCCATAGTTAAGCTCTTTTCAGACTCCCTAAAATTGAAAAGATCGTCGAGTGACCTTATTCTTTCACACTCATTAAAATGGTCCAGAAGCACATTCCTGATGGAGTCCATAGTTAATCTTTTTTCAGACTCCTTAAAAATAAAAAAATGGTTGAGTGATGTTGTCTTTATCACACTCTTTAAAATGGTTTTGAATAGACGTCTTGTCGATGCTAGTTTACCCCTTTTTCGAACCGACTAGACTACCTTCGAAAAAGGCACCCCATTGGAGTCTCCTTTTACATTTTTTCAGACTCTCTAAATATGAAAAACCACTGAGCTTACCTTCTCTAGGCTTGTTAAAATTACATCGAAGAACGTTACCATTGTGTTCTTTGTTAAACGTGTTTGCATACCTGCATCTTTGGTCTAATGTCGGCTCCATGTTGCTCTCAACGGAACCATCTAAAGCATGCCTTATACGCAAGCCTTGTAGAACTTTGTCTCTGCGTCTTGACACCTTTGGCCCCAGGAGGGATTTTTTCTGAGTGTCCTTCCTTAGAACATCAATATTGTCCTTGCGCCTCGAACTCGTATGTTTGTGACACTCATTCCTCCTTTGTAACGTAACATTCTTTTATTCTTTTTCCAAAATTATTGAAAAGGACAAAAAAAATCAAATATACCCCAAAAAGAGGAAGGGAAAAGTATTTTCTTTATATTGGCAGCACAAAGAGTCACCCTTGGATAAAGCACATTCTTTTGTTTGTTCGTCAAGCCTTGGGATTTAATATGACCTTAAGAAGTTGTTCCCGCTACATTGAGCTATGTCCTCCTCCATTTGGTTATTCTTCCAAACATATGGAGAGTTTGTGTTGCCTCCTACCTCGTGAACTTATGTTAATGCCATGTTGTCTGAGTCTCATCATTTGTCGTGATATTTCCCAAGGGAAGTTTTACCAAGCCTGAGTCGGCCCCTCTACAGTTTGTCTCTTGCCCTCATGCCCGGCCATCCTGAAAATCCAATCAAGTCTTTGTTTGAAATCAATGAAGCCTTCAGTCTGATCATCAAGATCCTCTAGTCCATACCCGACGAGTTGTCGAAGACCTCTGGGTAGTGAAGTCGTACACTCATATTACACTCCTACCCGAGTTTTGTAGATTTTGAAGTTGTTGCTCGAGCTCTGAAGACCTCATCTCCAGCCATCAGGCCTTATCAGCTTCTAAAAGATGGATACTATACATATATATCTTTTTTATTTCGAGATGTAGCTCCGTTGTGTACTGCTCGCGGCTACACTTTATATAGTTATATGACATGGATATACAGTGTATTTGATTGGTAGCCATGATTTTATTTCATCCCGAGCATGGGTATGCCCGCCTCGGTGACACAATTGTTATTTTGCAGATGGCACCTCCCGATTTCTGGTCCCTGGGCTCACTTGTTTGGTACGTTGGTGAAGATTGATAATGTATTTCGGCTATCAGATGCTCTTCTGACCTCACACATTAGGGGGCATTTGTTATAACCCTAATTTGCACCATACGTGCTTACCTAGCATCATGCCATCTCATATTCCTTCTTTGCCAAGCTAGTACTAAACAACTCTTCTTAAAAACACCCTTTTTAAAGGCACACGCACCCTGCTCCACTACAGCCCGCGTGTACACTCTAGCTGACCCACTACAGCCCACGTGTACACTCTAGTTGACCCACTACAGCCCACGTGTACACTCTAGTTGACCCACTACAGCCCGCGTGTATCTACAAAAGCACGAAAAACAAAAAGTTGCCGACGGAACACACAGTTTTGGGTAAGTTAACTAAACCTTTCGACCATGCATGGCTAGTCACTCAACCAAATACCTAGCTCCTTATAGCCTATAAAACAAGGGGTAGGGGTCCCATTTGAAAGGAGGAAGAGGAGTATAGAAACTCTGCCCAAATTTATCCCCCCTTTGCTCCAATTTCCTGCAATTGTATTGTGAGGTTGAGTAGTTGGTGCATTGTGAAGAGGAGCCCAAGACCAGGTTCGAGGAGCAGTGTCGGCCACATATTGTAAAGTTTACTCTTATGAATATTAATAAAAAAAGAAATACTTTTCTCGTCCCGCCATATCATGTGTTCAAGTTGAATGTTTATTTTATGATATTGTCACAACTAACCCAGCAATTAGTATATGAAATGCATGTTCACAGCTTTTTGTTTGTTCATGTGTGAATGCAGGTCAGATTTGGGAGGAGGCTTGCAATCAAAGAGCGAGTGAAAGCAAACGGATCGACATCAAACGAAGGACTTAAGGTAGAGTTATCGAATCTCATTTACACTTTTGTATTGCATGAATGTGGGGTTTTGCGTTGGGAGAATAGGAAAGAGTAGAGGCATTTAAAATGGTCATTTTCTGCATGCATGATTAGAGCCCTTAAATGCTAAGTCCGTAGGAGGGATTCCCACCCACAACAAGGCCCAAAGGCTTGTAGATGGAAAAAGATAAAATCCAATCATAAACCTTCCATATGCTTGCCCAAGGATCCCAAGAACAATGAAATGTTTCTCACAAAAAATTGATGGGATTCGTAAAATAAATAACTAATTAAACATGCCAACCAAGGTAGAGCATGTGTGGGCAATGTTTTTCATGCTTAGGTTGAAGTCCTACACATCGTCTTCAACTTGGGGAAGCATAGTGTGACTAGGGTAGAGTTAAGGTGGGAAATGTTTTTCATGCTTATGTAGAATTCTCATTTTAGCTTCAACCCAGGAACACTCTAATAAATTAAATGGAAAAAGGGCTTGGAAAAAACATGCATCGCAAATGAAGGGAAACACACCCTCTACAAAGGCACCCATAAACGAGACAATATGAGCCCATGTTAAGAAACCCCATGCCCAAAAGTATTGCCCCCATCCACCTCATACTCTTTACGTGACTTAGAGAGGGACCACCTGGGAAACACTCCTGGACTTGGGAAATGACTCACCCAATAGGTCACTGTGACAACCCTCCCATACCTAAATTTGATAAGTTTCATAAGGTCTTTGATCATTTGTTTATTTATAAAGGGGGGATTTGATGCAAATGTTCGGGTGGTTCTTTTATTATATATGGCTTACTTGACATGATGCTTGTGACTTGTGAGCCCATGGAGGGTGAATTTTCTTGTCTTTGTAGGGACTTGACAAGTGGAAAGACATTTCGTGGAGGCAGACGGTCACTTGGACCTTAACTTGGGGCATGGATCCCACAGGATGGATGTTTCCCCCCCTCTCCTTTTACATTTGGATGATAGACGTTGCCTTTGGAAGCATGAGAGGGCACATGAAGGAAGCAGAGCTAGCACCCTATTGCCCAACGTTTGACCTTGGAGGCTCAAAACATCACTTTTAGGGCATGACATCACACTTGGGGGCTAGGGTTTGGTGATGGTGATGATGATTTGATGATTATTTGGCATGCTTTGATGAAGATATAGACTCCTTCCATGCATTGGAGCAGTAGGTGGCTTGGTCCATGGCCTTTAGAGGCCCAGTGACTTCTTCTAAAGGTCAAAACGTCTCATTTGGAGGCTAATTAGGGCATGATGTCACCTTTTTAGGGGAATCTTTTGGTACATTTGAATGTTGAAAATGTAAAGGGGAAATTAGAGGAGGTCAACCTCCCTAATTGTATTTTACCCTAATGTAATGTGGACAAACATTTTTGGCAAGACCTCCTATAAATAGAGGCTTTCTCTTTTCATTTTATCATATCATCTCACTTGAGAATTGCATACTTTGTGGTTGAATTTTTCACCCCTCTTGGGAAAATCGCATCTCTCTCTCTCTCTCTTGTGCAATTTTTGGATGCTTAAACACTTGTCTTTGGAGCTAAAGTGGGGCACTATCTCTTGGATGCTTGTCTCTTGCTATGGTGATGGAATGTTCTTGGTATATAAGGGTTTATCTTACTTTTTCCTGGAATTGGTAAGGAATTTTTGCATATTGTTGGTGTTTCTTTCTTGTTTCATGGTTATTCTTGTCTAGACCCTTGGAGGAGTATAAGATCTTACACCCTCCACCAGGATTCATCATAATTGTTATTGGATAAGCTATTGCAAAAGGTTGCTAGGAGGAGTAAAAGGGCATACACCCTCCTAGATTTACTTACTCTGGGGATTAAAAGCGATTACACCCCTAGAGAAGTAGTGGATCTAACCTTACACAAGGAGACTCCATAACCCTTTGACAAGGCACTAATCTTAGTTTGCATTGGAGAAATAAAATCATTGCATTGGTATACGTGAAATTGAGAGATATTGTATTTATTCAAGTTGGATTATTTTCTTAGTGTCATAAGCTTGTGTGTGCCCTAAGGGCATCTATTTTATCCAAGGAATTATCTTGTTGTAATAAACTCAAAGATACATCCATTAGGGCTACAGTAAAACACTCTTAAAACTCTCTCTTTAAGGACTTATCTGCCATTGAAATTTGCTTGCAAGCTACTATATTTAATCTACTTGTCATTGGTTATCTTTTGGGTGGATTGTTTGTTGATTTTAGTGGTTAGATTTTGTTGTCGTTGCATTTGTTTGCTACAGCCACTTGGCTGTTACAATAATTTATTGATAAAACCTAACGAACAACCCTAATTGCCACTAAAATCTTGTGTTATTCAGTGGAAGTAAAACTAATCATTGCTAACTTAGTTTCTAATATCTTCTACTTGACTTTTGGCAACATATTTTGTAATCATTTAATATTTTACATTGCTGGTATATATTTCTTCTTTGTTTCAATATTGGGAAAGCAAGGTTTCTTGCTAGTCCCCCCATGATATAAGGCTTGTATATATATCTTGTGTCTTGTTCTAGGCAGGTTTAACTTTATCTTGCAGGTACACAAATCTTTGGCGACAACCCTTCATCAACAAGAATATTTTCCAAGCCTTTTTCCACTTACAAATTTGAGCTATAAGGGCTTCATTGGTCATTCTATCATTTTCCATCTCAATCCTCCTATGGTCACTGGGATTCCCCCCTTGTGGTGACTTATCATCACGAAAGCAAGGGGAGTATATATATAACATGGCAGTAGGTATCTACTCCCATAGATGTCTCACTCTTGTGGATTGGATCAGGCTTTGCCCAACCTACAATATGTGCAATAACAAGGCCAAAAATAATCCTTGAAGAAGAGTATACACCTCAGCTTGATTATTTGTTGTTGTTCCTAGGCTCCATGACAAAGTAAGTATAGTATGTCTTCCCAGGGAGAATATAACTCCACCCGCACCTGCCACCCCGAGTTGAGAGAAGGAGTGTTAACCTCCCTACCCAGGTTCAATTCCCATAAGTGACATGTTGAACTCTTAAATGAGTACATTGTTGACAAAGCTATGGGATTCTACAAAATGTGGTTTAACCTCGGTACCCTCCTCAAAATGAGGGGAAGTGCTCAAGTTAATCTTGATGTCCCTAATTACAGCTAAAATCAATGATATATATCAGCATATAAAATATAATAAGGGCTGCAAAATAAGTGCTAAAATTCTGGTTGAATAAGCAAGAGACTAGCTAGTAAAGACTACTTCAACTCAAGAATGAAAGAACAAAACTTTAGCATAAAAACAAGGCTATCACAAAAAGTTTAATCCATTGAAATTTATCAGCCTTATGGTTGTAGAAAACCAAGCCTTATAATATAAAATTTAAACAACAAAAATAACACTAAATTAGTCTAAAAAGTGTGCTAGGGTTAGTAGTTTGTTAGGGAGAAGTTATAGCTAATTTCTAGGGTTAGTTTAGGATTTATCTAGGTTTAGAGGATTAGATCTTTGCAACCCTCAACGAGGAAAGATAGCCTAAGGCTCAAAGAACAATATCCAAGTGAGAGAACTTCAAGACTTCAACTTTTCATGTTTACCAATACAATGTTTTATTTCTCCAATGCAACGACTGGTGCCTTTGATTAGTGGCTTAATGGGTTAACAAAGTAAAGTGCTAGAGCTACTACCTCCTTGGGGGTATAAATCCTCTTATTCCCCAAGGCAAGTAAACTAGCTAGGGTTTAAACTAAGGGGTGTATGTACTTGTACTTCCTTAGCAAACTTGTACAAACAATAATTATATGCTTAAATCTATGGTGGAGCTAAAGTATGGGTGTATGCACTTATACTCCCTACCTAGCCTTAGCAAAAATCAACCTTGAGCTTGAATTACAAATGATAGCAACAAGTTAAATGTATTACCAATCCAAATAGCAACAATATAAGCCATAAAATGTCAAGATAAACCACCACAAATAGCTAGAAAGACCTCCAAGAGCTAGCACATCATCATCATGTAGTCCATAACCAAAGAGAACACCATACCATAGCACAGGAGAACAAAAATATTCAAGGTAGCGAAAATTTCAGTCCTTAGCTCTTCATAATGGGAGAGTTATGTTCCAAATGAGAATCTCATGATCTTTATTTATACAAAATGTCTAACTCTTAGTGTTTCCACTTAGCAAGGGTAATACATAAGATAAGGGGTCCACAACCCTTATCTTACCCCTTGCGTCAAAATAATATTAAAAAATCCATCTTAAAATTCACTTTTACACTAAAGAAACTGATCCATTGTCTTGGGGCCCTAAATAATGTTATTTTGGCGTGCCACAATAAAACTATAGACAAAGTAAGATTTTGAAAACATAATGTGTATTTCTCTAAAATACATTTCCAACGAGATATCACGCACCTAAAACGGAGATCGAATGCAAAATTTACAACCACGGGAAGTTAATGTACTAACTTACCCAAACGGGGCCCACGTGACTTTTGGTGTTTCATCTCCTAGGGTTAGGTTTTTGGATGTATGGGGTTTGGGCATTCCTGTTTAACATGAAAAGGCCTTTAGAGCCTCATTGTGATCATCTTCTTGCGACTAAGCGCAGTCGTCACATCTTTTCTTAGAGATAAAACTACCACCATTCTAGTGCATCTTGTACTCTGTATTTTTACAGTCTCTTTACAATTATTTCATTAATAGAAATCAAGTATTGTTGTATTTCTATGTTTTTGACAAGTTTCATGAGTATTTCATTGTAATTTCTCTGCTCTCATTTCGTTCCGAACATAATCCGGATCAGTGGTATCAGAGTAGGTTGCTCTTAATCATTTTTCAGCGCATGTCCTTAACAAGGTCCAAGTATAGCCAGTTGGGTTTCGAGTTTTTCTCTCTTGAGGAAAATCACTCTCGCACACCCAAGAAACCCTCGATGGTGGTAGAAAAGAAAGATGTTGGAGAAGAAGATTCTATTAACCTATTGCTTGAGCAATATCTCGCACGACAGAGGAACGAAATGATGGAGAATTTTGCACACATTCTTCAAAGCTTGTCGATAGAAACAGACGCATCTTCATCAAGCGGTCATTTTGGAGGAACCTATCCCTTCAAGGTACAAGTTAATTTTGATATTCCCATATTTGAAGGTCAGATAGATGCAGATTCCCTAGAAAAATGGTTAAATCTATTTGAAGGTTATTTCTCTGTTCAAAAAAATTTCGACAGGGAAAAGATCACCTTCACACTCCTCAAGGCTCTCCCCCATGTCAAACATTGGTGGGAAACTTATTGAGATAAAAGTTCCACAGAGGAATCTGGAATATATGGGGCCAAGACAACTTGGGATTCTTTTGTGGATACAGTCAAAGAATAGTATTATCACGTTGATAACTATGAAGACAAGTACATGAGATGGACCACATTGTGGTAAGAGAAGATCCAAACAGTGACGGAGTTCACAAATAATTTCATACCTTGCACACCAAGCTAGGTATCAAGGACTATGAGCGACATCTGGTTCTAAAATTTTGTGGGGCTATGCATAGGTACATACAAACCGAAATGGATTTCCTAAACATCTCATCATTGGGAGCTTCCTATCGATATGTTGTCAAAATCGAGCAGAAATTTAGGCACCAAAACAAATGGTAATTCGGGTCTGCAAATATGCAACAACCAAAGTACGGTAAAGACAACCCTAACCAACAGCCTCTAGACAACCATTCCAAGACATAGGACAAAAGGGGTAAAGGGAAGATGAAGAATGACACTGGGAAGTGGTGTGACTTCCACAAAAGCCCCTGGCACAACATCGATGAATGTCACTCGAAACAGTCATTGGTGGTCGAGGTCAAAGACACGAAGCCAAGCCCTGATTTGAAATCTGATCCAGAAAATATTGAAAACAGACAGATCATCGACACAGACCCCACTGCCACTGTCACGACCACAACAATCCAACCAGAAGAATCAATAGATCCTAAAGAGGGGGAGCGCCTCTTCCATTCACAGATGTGGGTGAAGGGGACCCCGTTGCATTTCATTGTTGATAATGGAAGCCAGAAGAACCTCATAGTAGCTAAAGTTGTCAAACAGTTGGGGTTGTCGACAACACCACACCCGCAACCATACAACATCGGGTGGCTTCACCAGGGATGAGATCTCTGTGTTAGCCAACAGTGTCGCATGTCCTATGGCATCTAGCCCTTCAAGGATGAGGTGGTGTGTGATGTTGCCCCTCTTGATGTATGTGATGTGGTTTTGGGCCAACCATATATGTGGAGACGTCATGCTTTCTATGAGTCTAGACCTCGTAGTGTCATTATTACTCTAGGAGGTCATCTCTATCGGATACCAGAGGTAGTTCTGACTACTGCTCCACCAAAACAGTGCCGCAAGGTAATCTCTCATACTATAAAAATTCATCCTCTTCACAGTCTGTTCAAAGGATGCACAGAAGACCACTACAACCACTACAGCCTCAACACCTTCTGTCGAACAAAAACATATTTTTAAAGAAAAAGAATATATTTTTTTTTTCACCTACAATGGTGCCTACACAATGCCCCATCCAACCCAGAGACAACAGGTTGGTAGAACAGATTCAACCCCTCCAGCCACAGGGTTGTGACAGTCTTCCACAAGCCAAGAAGCACAACTTCTCCAACAAGGCACGCAACTCACCAAGATTCAGATTCAGAAAAAGCTTTCCCCTCTTCCCTAGGCACTCAACGCAATGGAGACCATTGCTTCCTAAGGGGGGAGGATTGATCCAGGTGGATATTGTTGGCCACCCACATGTTCCAATTGGCTCCTTTTGTCAGTTTTTAGTTCAACATGTTCTTTTGTACTTCTTTGTAATTGAGGATTTTACCCTTCCGGGGTTGTCTGAATCCCTACACATCTTCCAGTTGGATACTGGTGGCCTCCCACCTAATCCAACTGGCTTATTTTGTATGTATTCATGTCATCACATCTTGATGTACTTCTAGGGTTGTTTTAGGGCCCTAAACAAATTTATTTTGGCGTGCCATAGTCAAATTGTAGACGGATTTAGATTTTGATAGCACAATGCATAGTTATCTAAAAGACCTTTCCAATGGGCTATCACGCGCCTAAAACGGAGATCGTATGCAAAAGTTATGACCCCGGGAAGTTAATGTACTAACTTACCCAAACGGGGCCCACGTGACTTTTGGCGTATCATCTCCTAGGGTTAGATTTTTGGATGTCTGGGTTTTTGGCATTCTTGTTTAACATAAAAAGGCCTTCAAAGCCTCATTGTAATCATCTTCTTGTGAATGAGCACAGTCGTCGCATCTCTTCTCAAAGATAAAGATGCCACCATTCTAGTGAGTCTTGTACTCTGTATTTTTATAGTCTCTTTACAATTCTTTCATTAATAGAAATCAAGTATTGTTGCATTTCTCTATTTCTGGAAAGTTTCATGAGTATTTCATTGTAATTTCTCTGCTTTCATTTCATTCTGAACATAATCCGGATCAACAACCCTAGAACAAGATGATATCACCCCTTTAGGGGTCATTTTGGCACTTGAGAAAGTCGTTGGAGAAGATGTGGAAGTCGTTGTGGCTCTTTGATCCTCCTCATCATGTGCTAAGACTTCTCCATTCCTCATCCAGTGAAAATATACCAAGTGTCAATGTGCAACTCTATCACCACCAAACCCTAGCCCCCTCATGACGTCAACCCTCAAGGAGGTGACGTTTTGCTTCTCCTAGGAAAGTTGTTTGGGTGGTAGGGGCTAGGTTAGGTCTGTCATGATGTCTTATAGGCCTCCAAATCCATGTCTCTAACATCTAGCATGCAAGCCCTAAGAATCCATCCCGTGGGCTTCTCGCCTCATGGAAGCCCAAGCTAGGCTTGTTCTCCCAAAACTGGCCACCAAGCATGGTTCTGCAAAACATAAGGGTACACCCTCCAAAGATCTCAAGTCAAATATATCATGACAAGTGTAAATCACATCTAATAAGAAAGGCACCTAAACACATGCATCAAAACTACCTCATCAAATCAAACAAATTCTCAAAAACCCTATACAATTGACCAAGTTTAAGTATGGGAGGGGTGTCATGGGAGTCCTATTGGGTAGACCAAAGCCCTCAAGTAGGAGATTCTCCCAAGGATTGCCTTTCAAGGTTATGTAGTGGATTAGGTGGTGGAATGGGTTTAGACTTCATAGGTTGATGAGTTTCATGACATACAAGGGCTCGTATTATCTCATTTATGGGTGCCTTTGTAGAGGGTGTGTGGCACCTTCGTTTGCAATGCACTTTTTCCAAACCCGTCTTCTTTCCATTCTTTGTTATTCCTTTCATGTTTCAAGGAACAAGTTGAAGTCCAATGTCTTGGCGTGGTGTCTAGATAATGGTAGTGCCATTCACAAATATCTCGTGGATATGAGAAGGATGGCTCGTGATGAGACCCCCCTTTCTCTCAGTTGTGTAACTGAGAGCCACTACCCTAACTTGGTGACTAGATGATGGTAATTTCAAAACTCTAAATACACATGATCATGATAGGTCGGCTCGTGATGATACCTCCTATCCTCCAACTAACCCCTTAAGCATTCATTATCATTTATTTTGTAGGTCCCCCTTTTCTTATAGAGAAGAATTTCATTGCTTTCTTAGGGATCCCTGGGCGAAGCATCTAGAAGGTCTATATTTAAGCTTTTATCTTTTTAGCTAATAACAATCCCTCTGGGCCTTCAACTCCTTCTTCCCATGAAATGATTTACATGCCCTTCTTATGTCAATAAATTCAAAGGACCTAGGAGAGGACAATATGATGGGAGTGTAATGAGTAGAAAGTGATAAGTATGGTCGAGAATGGTATGATAACCCTTTAAGGGACCCCCAATCACAAACCTTCCCCAAAGGTTGGCCACTTACTAGTAAATCTATGACACTCACCAAGGTGAAACAAGGTCAAAATCATAATGTCCAAGCATGCGTTCTATAATCAAAAGCAGCTTAAATACAACATGTGTAAATGCCTCAAATATTAGGGTGATTACCTGCCACAATACCTGACTTGTACCACATGGAGAAAGACCCATCTGCCTTCCAGAAGCTATTTGGTATGGTGGATGCACTGACAATGGATCAGAATGTGGTGATAGAGTGGGATTTTGTATTTGCAAGTCGACATTGTTGGTCATGTGGTCTCTCGGCACTCCATATCTGCAACCTGAGGGCCTCGAGACATCATCTCCTTAGTTATCCCACAAAATGGGGAGAACATTTGGCTCCTACTTGGGTACATGTGCTCACCGTAGAGTGCATGAGAACCGCAACATCTCCTGGTAGACTTGTGCCTACACTGAAACAAAAAACCATAAAACCTAGGGTGGTTATATCACCCTTCGTCCATAAAAATAAAAAATGGAAACTAATCTAGAAAAGAAAATTTGAGCATTTTTTCAAAAAATTCTAAACTAAACATGAAATCAATATGCAAGTAGAGAAAAATGAAATATGAAATGCATCTAAACTAACATGAGCAATCAAGATACAAAATGCAAGGAAATCAAGATGACCTACCTCCTTACTTGGGGACTTAGGGCCCTGGAGATCAGGTGATAGATGATGTTAGGTGAAGTCATACAACTAGTGCAACAAGTTGATCATCCCATCAAAGTATCTCCCCATGTGATTAATCATGTGAAATGACAAAGATAAGTCAAGGACAAAATGATCATGGGCATCAATAGATATATAATCAATTGTAAAATGAAACTCATGGAGATGGGTGGGAGAGAGGAAATCTTGTTGGAAATTCAGCCTAATCATCCTACCGAAAAGTGCAACCACAACCCTGGTCAATCCATCTCTGAAGAGGACTATTGTATATAGGCAACGGTTCATCTTCATTTATGCACAAATATCCACTACTTGTTGAAGATTGAGAGGAGATGAGAAAGTGGAAGAAGATTGCATGGCTTCCTGAAGAAGAATATAAGAGGTAAGGGATAACCTCATGTCTAGAGAAAAATTCCTCCCTCGAACTTAGGAAACATTTCATCTTTATCTACAAATCCCCACCAAAAGTCTCAATATGTAAGTACTTACATTTGGTAGTGTGGACCTTGGAGTGCCCCGGGCTGGCCACGACCTGGTGTCTATCAAAATCCGAGCACAATGGCTTAAAATCCCCACAGAACAAATATGTATCAAGGGATGACTGGATATCACCCTGAGTATGCTGCAACAAGTCATCCTTGAAGGGGCGGAACAAATCTGTAATCATATCATCACTAGGATACCAAACATCTGAATCATACATGCGTGAAGACCATTTCTCTTATGATGACAACTCAAACCCCTTTGCCATAGAGCTACCCTTAATGTCGTAAATGGGGTCTCTATCAAAAATGAAACAACCAAAATCCCATCTACGTCCCCCAACCTGTATGAAATCATCAATCTGTAAATTGACCATGTCAGAGAGGTTTTGCACAAGATCATCTGCATCATTGAGGCTAATTGTTTCTTCATCTTCATGTGCAAGAGGAAAACAAGTTTGAACGACCTCATCCTCATCAAGCATAAGAAAAGATAACGATGTCTCAATATGTTCCACTTCGTCAGGATTCTTCTTTCTATTCATGGGCATGCTCCTCCATCGCCTCTTCATCACACGAGGCTTGATTCTTAATGTAGAGTTATTTGTTTACCTTTTTTCGAAAATATATGTCGCATCCAGGGGATCCTCTAATACTTCTTCACTTACAAAGTCGTGGAATAAATTGTCATCAAGATCTTCAAAAGGATTACAACTCTTCATGTTCTCTTCTTGATGTGCAGGAGGAACAAAGGCTTGGATGTCTTCATCAAATTAAAGGGCAGATATGAGCACTTCATCTTCATCAAATGTCTCGTCTAGATCTTCAACATGACAAAATTCAATGGGATCTTCTTGGTAACTTTCTTCATATATATGTTCTTCGATCACTTCTTCATTTTCAAGGGCTAGTTCTTTGGCAAGAAATACTCTTGTATATGTTTCATCATTTCCTGAGCAACCTTTTCCTTTTCCATCTGTAAAAGTGTCGTATTCAAGGCATAACAAGTTTTGGATGAGGGTTCATCCCATGGTGCCATATTTCCATTGACTAAAGAGACACCTCAAAGAAGTCGCGAGATGAGATCGAGGCTCATCAAAGGATGGAAAGGGGGAAACAAGAAAAGGTGGGTTCTGGGAAGGTGGAGCCGCCAAATGAGCTTCAAAAAGAGCTCATCAAGGGTGGAAAGGGAATGTATTTTGGGTGGAGTCATGAGGCAAGCTAGGGAAAGGCTTTGGGAGAGCTTTCCAAAGTGTCATTAAGGTTCATAAGAGGATTCAAATTCCTCCTCGGCAACGACGCCAAAATGTTATCGCACAAGTTGTAGGTTTGGAAAAGCCCGACCCAACCACCAAAATGGCGACAACTTAGAGAGAACCTACCAACTGTCACCTTAGGCAGGTGGTCCCGTCACTTTAGAGGTGATGTAGTCACCTCAAGGGGGGAATCCTGGTGACCCTAGGGGGAATTGAGATGGAAAATGAAAAGTATGAATGGATGCCCCTAGAGTTCAAGTTTCTATATGGAAAAGAGAACTTGGTAATGAGTCTTGAGGGTTGCTTGAGGTTGTTAATGCTTTTAGTGACCTGCCAAGAGAAAATACTTTCCCAAGACACAATGAAAACCAAGTATACAATGCAGTATGTTAGGTGAAAAAGCAAGTTAATCTTGCTTTCCCTAATTGCAGAAACAATCAATGATATATATCAGCATATAAAATATAATAAAGGCTGCAAAATAAGTGCTAAAAGTCTGGTTGAATAAGCAAGAGACTAGCTAGTAAAGACTAGTTCAACTCAAGAATGAAAGAGCAAGACTTTAGCATAAAAACAAGGTTTTCACAAAAAGTTTATTGCAGTGATATTTATCAACCCTATATCTATAGCAAACCAAGCCTTATAATAAAAAATTTAACCAACAAAAATAACACTAAATTAGTCTAAAAAGTGTGCTAGGGTTAGTAGTTTGTTAGGGAGAAGTTATAGCTAATTTCTAGGATTAGTTTAGGAGTTATCTAGGTTTAGAGGGTTAGATATCTGCAACCCTAATGGTTGTAAGTTATTTTTGTTACAAAAATAAGTTTTAGTGGGTGAAGGGGGATGCCTCAATGAGGCAAGATAGCCTAAGGCTCAAAGAACAATATCCAAGTGAGAGAACTTCAAGACTTCAACTTTTCATGTTTACCAATGCAATGTTTTATTTCTCCAATGCAACAACTAGTGCCTTTGATTAATGGGGTCACAAATTAAATTGCTAGAGCTACTACCTCCTTGGGGGTATAAATCCTCTTATTACCCAAGGCAAGTAACCTAGCTAGGGTTTAAACTAAGGAGTGTATGTCCTTATGCTTTCTTAGCAAACCCTTGCAAACAATAATTCTATGCTTAAATCTATGGTGAAGCTAAAGTAGGGTTGTATGCACTTATACTCCCTACCTAGCCTTAGAAAAAATCAACATTGAGATTGAATTGCAAATGATAGCAACAAGCAAAATGTCTTACCAATCCAAATAGCAACAAGATAAACCATAACATGCCAATATAAACCACCACAAATAGCTAGAAAGACCTCTAAGAGCTAGCACGTCATCATCATGTAGTCCATAACCAAAGAGAACACCATACCATAGCACAAGAGAACAAAAATATTCAAGGTAGTGAAAATTTCAGTGCTTAGCTATTCACAATGGGAGTTATGTTCCAAATGAGATTCTCATGATCTCTTTTTATACAAAACGTCTAACTCATAGTTTGTCCACTTAGCAAGGCTAAAACATAAGATAAGGGGTCCAAAACCCTTATCTTACCCCTTGCATCAAAATAATATTAAACAATTCATCTTAAAATTCACTTTTACACAAAAGAAACTCTAGAACAAGATGATGTCACCCCTTTAGGGGATGTTTTGGCACTTGAGCAAGTCGTTGGAGAAGATGTGGAAGTCATTGGGGCTCTTTGAGCCTCCTCATCATGTGCTAAGAATTCTCCATGTCTCATCCAGTGAAAATATGCCAAGTGTCAAAGTGAAACTCCATCACCACCAAACCCTCCCCCCCTCATGACGTCAACCCTCAAGGAGGTGACGTTTTTCCTCTCCTAGGCAAGTCGTTTGGGTGGTAGGGGCTAGGTTAGGTCTATCATGATGTCTTCTAGGCCTCCAAAGGAACGTCTCTGTCAACCGACATGCAGGCCCTAGGCATCCATCCTGTGGGCTTCTTGCCCCAGGAAGCCCAAGCTAGGATTGTTCTCCCAAAACTATCCACCAAGCAAGGTCCTGCAAAACAAAAGGGTACACCCTCCAAAGATCTCAATCACATCTAAAAAGCAAGGCACCTAAACACGTGCATCAAAACTACCTCATCAAATCAAAAAAATGCTCAAAAACCCTGTACAATTGACCAAGTTTAAGTATGGGAGGGGTGTCATAGGAGTCCTATTGGGTAGAACAAAGCCCTCAAGTAGGGGATTCTCCCAAGGATGGCCTTTCAAGGTTATGTAGTGGATGATGAGGTGGAAGGGGTTTAGATTTCATAGGTCGTTGAGTTTCATGACATACAAGGGCTTGTATTATCTCATTTATGGGTGCCTTTGTAGAGGGTGTGTGGCACCTTCGTTTGCGATGCACTTTTTCCAAAACCATCTTCTTGCCATTCTTTGTTATTTCTTTCATGTTTCAAGGAACAAGTTTAAGGCCATTGTCCCAGCGTGGTGTCCAGATAATGACAGTGTCATTCATAAATATATAGCAGAAATGAGAAGGTTGGCTCGTGATGAGATCCCCTTTCTCTCAGTTGTGTAACTAAAATCCACTACCCTGACTTGGTGACTAGATGATGGTAATTTCATACCGCTAAATACCCATTATCGTGATAGGTCGGCTTGTGATGAGACCTATTATCCTCCAACTAACCCCTTAAGCATTCATTTTCATTTATTTTTGTAGGTCCCTCTTTTCTTATAGATAAGTGTTTCATTGCTTTCTCGAGAATCCAATCCCTAGGCAAAGCATCTGGAAGGTCTATATTTAGGCTTTTATCTTTTTAGCCAACAATAATCCCTCTGGTCCTTCAACCTCTTTTTCCCATGAAATGAGATGCATGCCCTTCTTGGGTCACTAAAGTCAAAGGACCTAGAAGAGGACAATATGATGGGAGTGTAATGAGCGGAAAGTGGTAAGTATGGTCAGGAATGGTACGATAACCCCTTAAGGGAGCCCCAGTCACAAACCTTCCCCAAATGTTGGCCACTTACTAGGAAATCTTTGACACTCACCAAGGTGAAACAAGGTCAAAAGCATAATGTCGAATCAGGCGTTCTATAATCAAAAACAACTTAAATACAACATGTTTAAATGCCTCAAATATTAGGGTGATTACCTGCCATAGTACTTGACTTGTACCGCATGGAGCAAGAGCCATATGCCTTCCAGAAGCTAGTTGGTGTGGTGGATGCACTAACAATGGATCAAAATGTTGTGATAGAGCAGGCTTCCATATGTGCAAGTGGACACCGCTGGTCATGTGGTCTCTCGACACTCCATATTTGCAAAATGAGGACCTCGAGACATCATCTCCTTAGTTATCCCACAAAATGGGGATAAAAAAATGTATGGGAGATGATGGTTCTTTTTAATTGAAACTCTTGGCACCACAACTAAAATATAATTAATTACCTAAAAATAAACTCAATGGAATTCAATATTGTTATTATTAAGGTCTTATAAATGACCAAAACTAAACTTATTTGAACTTTAATATGGTTGCAAATGAGCCCCTTTTAATAACTAAAATAAGATGCCAGTAAGAATGTTATTATATGTACACATGGTTTACAATTATGACATAAACAAGGTTCAAGTTTTAGGATTTACTTCATTCTCATTTCAACATTAAAATCAATACTACGATCAATGCTATAATCATCTTTAAAAATGACACTACTTTTGATGTTATTTTGACCTAAGTTTTTCATCATAATTTTTAGATGCAATATCAACCTTTTGATGCTAATGCACTCTCAAAACAGACACTATAATTAATGAGAATCTGGTTGCAACTTAAATCACGATGATAAAATCTCAAATTGCCACTTAAATTTCATCTAAAATGGGAAAAAATTGTGTGAAATTTTGAAGAAATCAATTTTGAACTATTTTGGAATCAATTTAGGTAGTAA
>JZKD02S1676876.1:72613-103143 GCA_000966675.3 Picea glauca
GGTCCGTAATAGTGTGGCATGTGAAGTGGGGCCCCCTCCTGTCTTTTCGACTACCGTGTCGCACTTCCCCCTCTGCCACTTGTCTTCCACTTAACTATGCGATGGGGCCTGTCCTCATTGGTTGTTCTCTAGCCCTATTGGGATTTGTCCCTATTGGCCGGACGCTAGCCCTGTCGGGGCTCGACGATTGAAGAGTCGAACGATTCAACACCCCTGTAGCGCCGAGGCATGAAATACAAAGAGGCACCGCGGTTATTTGAACTATGACCATGACCCGCAACCATATGGGAACAGGGAGAGAGAAAGAGCTAGCTTGCACTAGGCCTTCGTAGGTAATTCGGGGGCTCTGATTCAGCAGAAGACCAAAAAAATTTGATTGAGGTAGTGGGGATGTGACAACGACAATCCTCCTTTGTTTGATGAATGTGATAAAAGTGTTTCTGAAGATGATGAGCAACAAGAAACTTTGGTTCGATAGGAAAGCAATCAACAACATCATGAAAGAGATCAACCTATGTATGACAGCTACCAAGAAGATCTTTGGACAGCAGATGAAGGACATAAGGAGGGGTTACTGAAACAATTGATCTCTCCTCCCTGTTTAGCAACCATTGAGCAACAGACCAGTAAGTTTCAATTCGACATTTTTGCACCAGTGGAAGAAAAAATCAGCAGTGGACAAAGTGCGCAAAAACATTTCAGACAACTTGACCAATAGGAGGAAGTATGGATTAATTGTGAAAGTGGTATATCTCTTCCCTTCTACGATCCAGTAGCAGTTTGTATGGAGTCAAAATGGGGGACTGAATTTGTTATTTCCAACTTATTGAAGTCTGAATTTCAAAACTATAAGTACCTGCTCCAAGGGCATGTTTTGAAATTTGCAGTTGCTCCTGTCATCCTTTTGCTCAAAGATGGAAGCATAATTAAGTTTGTTAGTCGGATACTCGCTTGGTTAATTTGGAAGTTTTCCTATACTTGAAAAAAAAGAAAATAGTGATATCAATTAGAGTAGGTGATGTATATAAATAAGCTTGACTTTAAGCATTAGAGTACAGTAGTGGTTTTAAGTACGTTTCTAGTTCAGTTTGGTATCCTATATGATTTTGATTTAAGACATTATGAATCCATAGCCCAATGAATGAATAAGTGGTTTTTTATTTCGGAAAGGTGCAAGTAAAGCGACAGAGTTTAGAGTTTGATAAGGATGATTTCAAGTCGCCCAATGGATGAAGGCACATGGTCTATTGTTCTTGGCGCTTTGCAGGAAAGCACCATCCCTAGATGGAGCCCCTGTTGTAACAATATTGAAATTTTGGCTTTCGGTAACTTAGGAGAGAAAAAAATTATAGTGTTTAATTATCAAAAGTGTAGATATGAGAAAATGACCATCTGTCTGTCACGCGCATCACTGAATGTTCTCTACCTGTCATCTTCAGTCAAATAATGCCGAAATCAGCCCCAAATTCCACAGTAGTATAACAGTCACAAGCAAACTCACGAAAAATCCAAAGACAGGGTTCACGTGAGAATCAAAGAAATGTACCATATGTTCGAGCGTTGAGTCACAAGGAGAATGAATGGAAGCATTGGCAGTGGAACGACCGCATACACTGAGCATTAATCCACATGGAGAAAAAGCTCACGAGTCTAGGTTTTTTTCCATCGGGGATTTGGCTGACGTAGATATTTTAATAGCTACAACCCCGATCCCTGAATTCACTAAAGTATTAAAGGATAAGCCGGGTCAAATAAAGATTAAGAAAGATTATCGTTAATAAATATCATCGCAATTTCGTGATTCCAAATTTCTCGCGTCAAGTATTATCGAAGTTCCGACACTTAAATCCATGAAAGGTTAAATATTAATTGATAATCATGATTAATTAAGAGATTAAAACAAATGATAATCGTCTAATTAATCCCATCACGATTCGGGATTCCTTGCATGTCATAACTCTTGAGGACATGATACCCGAAACCCGAAGGCCCGAAAGAGTGCAATGTAAAAGCTGAAATCTATTTCAGGGATTTGGCCATCAGGGATTTGGCCGACGTGGAGATTTTAATAACCACTGCTTCGTTTCCCCGAATCTCGAAAACTCGAAATCGGGACTCCAGTCATATGCAAAATTGCTTTAGAAAAACACAATTTTTTCAGTCGTGGAGAGGTTGTTTTTCGCGTTCGAATAGTCCATCGACATCTACAAATCCTAAGTTGTCAAGTGGTGTCTTCAGAATTTCATTTTGAGCTTGGTAAGGCAGTCAAAAGTCCCCCGCAATATGAGGTTCATTTTCAGAAATGTGGCGTTTTTTACTGTGCTGAGTCATCATTTTCAAATGAGGATTCTGAGCGACTGGAGTATCATTTTGAGAAACAGTTCGAGGATTTGTGTCTAACACATCAGAGATCATTAGCCTCTTTCAGTTTTCCTACAGGTGTCACAGATTGGGATAATCGAATCCATCTTCGAGCCCTAATTTTCGAATTTCATATTTTCCTGTTTTGACACATGTTTGTTAAATGCAGATTTGGGGAAAAGGAAAAGGGGTCTCAGGGAACTGAGAGAGGTTTTTTCTCAGAATAAACAAATGCACAAAAGCCTCTTTCATTTTATACATAGCTGTCGCGATTCGAGAGATACAGATCTATAACCGCAGCCCTATTTTTCGGCAATTTGGCCCATTTTCTATGGCAGAAAGATTCAAGAATTGGTTGTCGTTGTTGTTATCTTTTAGATTATAGAGGATTTCAACCTCAATACATATATGAGGCATAATTGTAAAAGGACCTAAAGGGAGGGGGAGTAGTACTCCTGGGACTATAATTTTTTGCTTTCATGCTTAATATAAGAGTGTCGAGTCATTTTCGATCTACATCAGAGATTCTTGTGATTTTATTGCAGAGAATGTCTTATTGCTTCGTTCTCGCATCATTTTACTTGGTTTTATTTCCATTTTCTTCCCTATTTGTGACTGTGTTTGTAATGGAATTCATTTGTTTGTTAGATGCTCTATTGCAGGACATATTATAGGTTGTTTCTTGTAGAGATACGAAGGTTCAGAATTCATCCTTGGATAGATGCTCTGTCCCAACCATCTCTTTCCACTGATTTATGCTTGGAATTCACTCATTGCTAAGTGCTCCTTGCATTTCGATATGTTTTCTCTCTATTCTGTTGCCATACTTTTATAAATCCTTCTCTCTGTAATCAGCTTGTACCTCACCTCTGTTCCATGGATTTCCATCGCCGAAACACTCTTATTATTTTCTTGATCATTTGACTCCATTCCCAATGGACTACCTCCTGGTCCAACCCACCAACCCTAAAAACCCAAAACTTTATGTTACCCACAGACCTGCCCACTGTTAAGCTTATTGAATATCCTATTGTGACATATTTTCGAGAGATCCCTCTCAGGTTGGAAGGGGTAGTTTCCAATAAAAAATGGTTCAAGGTTATCTCAGATTTTACTTGCATGCAACCCAAGTCAAGTCTGGGGGACCAAATTTATTTCATTTAAAATGTGTTAAGGCTTGGCTCTATTATAGCCTAGAACCAACTCTTGCAACAACAGGACCAACACCAATTGCCCCACCTCATCCAAAGGTGAAATCACTTATGAAGTGTTGATGAATTGTCCCACTGCTTTCTTGAGACAAGAAACGTGGAACACATTATGAATTCGGCTCCCCTCTGGTAGCTCTAGTTCGCAGGCAACTTCGCCTACCCTGTGTGTGATCCTGTAAGGTCCATAGAACCTGGGCTTGAGATTTTCCACCCCACTCTTCTTTAGAGATGATTGCTTGTAAGGTTGTAGCCTCAAGAATACCAAATCCCAAACTTCAAAGCTACACTATGTCATGTGTTTGTCTGCACTCACCTTTTTTCGATTCTATGTTGTTTGCATATTCCCTTTGAGTACCTTGAGATTCTCCTAACTCTCTATGATCCGGCCTTTGACTTTGGGTGCCTGACTATCTCCAAAAACCAAGTAAATCAAAGTGGGAGCCTCATACCCATATAATGCTTAGAAGGGGGTCATGTCGATGGACATGTGGAAGGTGGTGTTGTAGCAGTGATCTCCTAGATGTAGCCACCTCACCCATGCTATGTGTTGTTCGGTCACATAGTTCCTCAAGTAGCCCTCAACCCACTTGTTGATTATCTCTGTATTCCCATCATTATGAGGGTGGTAACTGGTGTTAGGTGTCAACTCTGTCCATGCCAATCTGAATAACTCCCTCCAAAATGTGTCGATAAACCAACTGTCCCTGTCACTGATGATGTTCAATGGAAACCCGTGAAGTTTGAAGACCTTTCTGAAGAAAAGATCAACCACTTGTACTGTGTTTTAATATGTCGGAATGGCATAGAAGTGTGCAAACTTGGTCAACTCGTCGACCACTACATAGATACAATCCTTACCCTGCACCTTGGGTAGGCCTGTAATGAAGTCCATGGAGATGTTTTTCCATTTCTGATCTAGAATGAGAAGTGGTTGAAGTAACCCTATTGGAAGAGTCTACTTTGACTTGTTCTGATGACAATTCATGCACTCACTGATATGTCGCATCACATCTTGTTTGAGGCCCTTCCAAGAGAACCTCTCTATGACATGCCTGTAGGTTTTGAAAAACCCTTGATGGCCTACTAGTGGGGATTCATGTATTGCAGCCAAAATCTTCTTCTTGAGACCTGATCCTGACACTATGTAGACTCAATATTTGTATAAGATGACGTTGTCAATGACTCTGTACCTATTTCCCTATACATGCCCATCCAAAATCTCACAAGTGAACTTGTTCTTGGAATATTCCACTAACAATTGGGATTTCCAATCCGCTGAAATCTCCATCAAAGAACAAGTTGTTGGTCTCCTAGACAATGGATTGGCCACATTTTTCTTCTTACCCTTGACATACTCTATGTCAAAATCAAAGGCATGAACCTTTATCACCCACTTCTGTTGACGCTCATTGAGATCCTTCTGGTCAAGGAAATACTTCAAGTTTTTATGGTCTATCTTGACCACAAATTTGTTGCCCACCAAGTACTATCTTAATTTGGTCAAGGCATGCATGATTGTCAGCATTTCCTTGTCATATATCGAGTACAGCCTCTCGGGATGACTGAGCTTCCTAATCTCAAACACAAAAGGGTGTCCCCCCTGCATCAACACTGCTCTGATCCCCTCTCCTAATGCATCACACTCCAATACAAACGACAACATGAAGTCCGACAATGCTAATACTGGGCATGTGCCCATGACTTCCTTCATGTGATGAAACTCCTTCTATGACTCATCAGTCCAGATGAAGGACCGGTGTTTGGTGAGATCGATGAGTGGTGCTCCCAACTGTGAAAAACCTCTCACAAACCTCATGTAATAGCTGCATAACCCAAAGAAAATCCTCAACTTTGTCATGTTCTTGGGTGTTGGCCAATCCAAAATGGCCCTAATCTTATTCTGGTGTACCTATACCCCATGTGCGCTGATAATGTGACCATGTTATCGCATAAGTTGTAGGTTTGGAAAATCCCAACCCAACCACAAAAGCAAGTGCTATAACTATGGAACACTACACCCAAAGTCACCTCGATGTAGGTCTCGCACTTGGGGGTGACTAAGGTCACTCCTGGGAGGCGATCCAAAATACCATAGGGGAAAGGAAAGAAGAAAGAAAAGGGTAATGGAGAGGCCCCTAAAAGTCAGTATACTAAGTGGAAAAGAGGAAAAGGGAGATGCCTTGTTGACTAAGTAATGTTGCCCCAAAGAATGTGTTGCTTTGCCCGATGATTGTATCTGCCCGAGACATAAGAAAAATACAAATGAAAAGCAATATATCAAGTGGATCAGAAAGTTAAGCTTGTTTCCCCTATTTTGCAGCAGTTATATCAACAATAGAATATATCCAAATCAACAAGTAAAAGGTCTAGACTAGTTAGTAATGTCAGCAATTAAACTAGTAACCAATGTGGACCAAAAATAACACTTCAAGACTTAATAAAGATGGTTGTCACAAAAGTAAATTTCTACAACAGTATATCAGCCTTATGGTTGTAGCATTCAATGAAGTATAACAACAAATCTGACCATCAAAAAGTGCCAAAAGCTATCCCAACAGATGCACCTAGGTTAGTAGGTTAAACTAGCAAAGTTAGAGGTTTAGTCCAAGGTTAGTTTGTGAGATATTAGTGGTTAGTGTTAGATTTTTCTACAGCCTAATGGTTGTAAGAAACAATTTAGTACAACAATAAGAATTTGTGGGGGAAAGAGGATGCCCTAGGGGAGGAATAATCCCCAAGGCATCATGATCATTATCCAAAAGAGAGAGATTTAAAACTTGAAAGAATCACATTTGCCAAGGCATAAATTTATTTCTCCAATGCAAGACTAGTGCCTTTGGTTATGGGTTAATTGGGTCAAGATGAAAGAACTAGGGTTACTAAATCTTTTGGGGTGTAAATCCTCTTACTTCCCAAGGCAAGTAACCTAGCTATGGTTTGAAGATGAGGGGTGTAAATCCTCTTACTTCCTAACATAAACCCTTGCAAAAAAGCTTGATAAAGTGGTGGAAACTAGGATACGGGTGTATATCTTTATACTCCCTATCTAGCCTTGGCCAAAACAACCTTACTTGAATCACAAATGATAATAACAAAGTACAAAGACCATACCATTCAAGAAAAATATTTTACATGCCAAAGTAAACCTCCACAAAAGCAAGAGAATGACCTTCTAGAGATAACACATCATCATCATCATCAAACCATAACCAAAAAGAATTATTTCATAGCACAAGAGGAAAAATACTCCAAGTGTAGCGAAAATTTCAGTCCAAGAGCCTCTCACAAGAGGGAGAGTTATGTTATAAGGAGATCTTATGATCTCTTATTTATACAAAATGTCACTAAGATAGTTTCTCCATATAATTAGGGGTAAACCACAAGACTAGGGATCAACAACCCTAATATTTCCCCCTCAACAAAGTAATATTAAACAATTCATTTAAAATTCACTTTTGCACATAAGAAAACCTTGATTGTAGAAAGATGTCACCCCTTTAGGGGATGTTTTGGCACTAGGAGCAAGTCGTTGGTGTAGGAGGAGGGTGGCTAGGCTTTCCAAAGCCACATGTCAAGCATCCAAGTCACTTCCTTCATGGTCAAAGCCCAACTCTCCTCAAAACATCCAAGTGCCAATGCATCAACCACACCACCAAACCCTAACCCCCCTAGGTGACGTCAAGCCTCTAGAAGTGACGTTTTTCCTCTCCTAGGCAAAACATTTAGCATGTGGGGGCTAGGTTATGTCCTCCAAGTCATATTTTAGGCCTTCAAAGTTTGATATTTCTCATTTGACATGCGAGCCCTTGGAATCCACCTATGGGCTTCAAGCCCCATGGAAGCCCAAGCTAGGCTTGTTCTTCCAAAATTGTCCACCAACTAGGTCATGTAAAGACAAATAAGCACGCCCTTCAAGGATATCAAGTCGTAACATCATGATAAGTGAATCCAATCAATAAATGAGCCACCTCAACATGTGCATCAAATATCACTATATCAAACAATTAAGTGCTCAAAGACATTATGGAACTTTTCAAGCTTGAATATGCGAGGGTTGATGAGGTGTCCTATTGGATAGATATTACCCTAGGTCAAGGAGAGTTTCCAAGAGATCCCTCTCTAAGCCATGTAAAGTGGGTGAAGTGGTTAGGGTCAAGACTCAATGGGCATAGGGCTCATGACATACAAGAGGTCGTAGTGTCTCATGCATGGGTGCCTTTGTAGAGGGTGTGTGGTACCTTCATCTACAATGCACTTTTTCCAAGCCCATTATTTTTACATTCTTTCATTCTTTCATATATTCAAGGAAAGGTTGAAGGCCATTGCCCTGGCGTGGTGTCCAAATAATGGAAGTGTCACCCATAAACACCTAGTGGAAATGAGAAGGTTGGCTCGTGATGAGACCCCCTTTCTCTCAGTTATGTAACTGAGAGCCATTGCCCTAGATCGGTGACCAGATGATGGTAATTTCATACCACTAAATATTCATGGACATAATAGGCCAGCTCGTGATGAGACCTCCTATCCTCCAACTAACCCTTTAAGCATTTTTTAATCATATTTTATAATGGGTACCCATTTACTCAAAGACAAGTGTTTCATTGCTTTCTTGGGTGATCCATGGGCAAAGCATCTAGAAGGTTGATACATAGGCTTTTATCTTTTACCCAACATCAATCCCTCTGGGCCTTTATCCCCTTCTTCCCATAGAATGAGGGACAACCCCTTATTGGGTCAATACACCCTAAAATCCAAAGAGATAAGGAAATGGGGGGGAATAGTGATGGAAAGTGGTAAGTATGGTAGGGAACAATACGATGGATCTTCAAGGGAGTTCCTAGTAGAAAACCCATCCCCAAGGAAGACCATTTACTAGGGAACAATGTCAACCACCAAGGTGAAGCAAGGCAAAAGGCATAATGTCCAAGCATATATCATAAAATATAGAGCAATCTAAGATACAACATACTCAAATGCCTTAAATATTGAAATTATGCTCACCATAATACTGACTTGTACCTCATGGAGCAAGGCCCACTACCTTCCAGAAGCCAACTGATGTGGTGGATGCCATCTGAAAATCTGTGACTTTTGTGGTGGTGAGAAGGGTCTCCATCTATGCAAAAGGATATTGTTGGTCGTGTAGTCTCTCGGTACTCCATATCTGCAACCTGAGGGCCTTGAGACATAATATCCTTAGTTATCCACAAAATGGGGTTAACAGGCCCAAACAGAGCATATTTGTCATGTCAAAATCACACTTTAACTCCTTCGCATATAGTGACTGGGACTCCATGATGTTGAATACCTCATCCAAGTGCCTCGGGTGCTCCTGCCATGTCTTGATGTAGACCAAGATGTCTTCAAAGAATACCAATATTGATTTCCTCAAGTGATCCCTGAAAAATATGGTTCATTCAAGACTAAAATGTAGTTGGAGCATTGGTTAGCCCAAATGGCATAACCAGAAACTCAAAATGGCCAAAGTGGCATCTGAATGTCATATTCTCTATGTCCTTCTTCTGAATGCGGATCTGATGATATCAATAACATAGATCAATCTTAGAGAAGAAAATTTCCCCATGCATCTCATCCATCAAATCATCAATGTGTGGGATATGATACCAGTTTTTGATGGTTTTCTTGTTCAAATCCCAGTAATCAATACACATCCTCATGGTACCATCCTTCTTCAAGACTAAGACAACTGAGGAAGCGAATGGGCTACTTTTGGGTTTGATGTGTCCCATCGCTAGCGATTCCTTAATTGTTTTCTCTATCTCATCCTTGAACCTTTGAGGATGATGATTGGGTGTTGTAATCATGGGTTTAACACCCTCCTCCAACTCAATGGTGTGCTCAAACCCCCTATCTGGTGGTCTCCCTGGTGGAATCGGACCAAAACCCTGTTGATGTCACCCCAGCAAAGTCCTGATCTCTGTCTGATATTGTTGCTAACCCTTTGAATCCTTTCGTGCGATGATCAAGCACTTTGCTGCATAAGCTACATCCCCATGCATGAAGATCCTCTCCATCCTCTTGGATGAAACTGTCACGGGTGGCCCAGTCGACATGCCCCTCAGCACAATCCTCTTCCCCTCACTATCTCTGAACCCCATGTCAAGGGTTTGGTAGTTGGTCATGATCTTGCCCAAGGTGATCAACCACTGGACTCCCAACACCACATCTGTATCAGATAGGTCAACTACACAAAATGTGTCTATCATGATGTAGTTACCTAGCTTTACCTCCAAGTCCGGGACTATGTCCATACACTCCATTGTGTTTCCATCTGCTACTGCAACATCAAACCCCTCAAACTCCTTTATCTTAAGTGCTCATCTCAATACCAATGAAGCATCAATGAAGTTGTGGGTGGCCCCACCATCTATCATGGCTATATCTCATTGTCCCAGAATAGTCCCTCTGATCCAGAGGGTGTCATACCTGAGAATACCAGAAAGGGTCATTATGATTCCTCCCTTTGCTGGTGCCCGTCTGTTATCCTTCTCACGAGGATGTGGTACTACCAATGGTTGGGCACCTACCAATGTCGGTGGTCTCCATGGAGGCTACTCCTTCTCTTGTGGTGGATCCTTCTCTGAGCTAGTGGATCAACTATCTTGTTCCCCCTCATAACTTTCCACATTGTCTGTTGCCACCTCAATATAATGGATCTCTCCCTTTCCCATGCACTTGTGGCCTAGGACCGAAGGGTTCGTGTAGGTGAAGCATAGATTCTTCCTCATAAGCTCTCGCCTCGTCTCATCATCCAGATTTTCCTTGCCCTTCCATTCTCTTTGGAATGGCTTCCTGTCCCTGTCCTTCTATGGCACAAAGGGTTTGGAGAAAATTTTAGTTTTTGGCATCGAGTCTGCTAGATATTTAGTGCATAAGATGGAATCCTGTAATGTGTAAGGCATGTAGGCCTTTACCCATCCTCTCAAGGGTTTTGTGAGACCCTCTGTGAAAATCATGACTAGCCTAGGATCTTAAATATCTGTCACTGCGATGACTACCCTCTGGAACTCTGTAATGAATGCCTCTGTCATGCCAGTCTGCCTCAACTGAGCTAAGTCCCTGAATTGGATCTCTGGATCCCTCTTGTCAAACCTGTCCATGATTATGTCAGTGAACTCCCTGTAAGAAGTGATGTGACTGTGACCCAAGGTCACCAGTCCATGATGCCACCACTCATGTGCCTCACCCTCCAAATGCAGGGTAGCAAAATTGATGGCCTCAATCTCTGTCATCTAGTTGAGCTTATAGTACGTGTCCAGTTTTTGTACCCAAGCTATGACAATGCATTTGGATGATGCGTCGAAAGAAGGTATAGTGAGTTTACCAACCTTCTAGATGAAGTCTATGTTATGCCCCTGTTGTTGTTGTTGTTGTTGTCATCCCCTCTGAGTATCTTTGGGATGGTTTCCAAGATTGAGTCCATAATACTCGACTAGGGTCATGTCCTGATGAAAATATGATCCCAATGCTACATACTCTCTCCTATAATCGACAATATCCTCTGTCTGTGTGGGTTGCCTCTATGCTATCGGTTGTTGTGTTGTTGTTGGGAGTGCCCTCTGGAAGCTGGGGAATAATAGCCTGAGAATCCTACTTGAAGAAGTGTATGTGAGAGTAGGTGAATGGGGTCTATTGCATGCCCTTGAGTTACCCTACGCTGCATGTGGGGCTTGTGCGCCTGGTGTGGTTCATGTAGCCAGCGTATCGACCCTATGTGCCAAGGACTGAGTCATGGCCTCTTGACTCATCATCGAATTGCTAATAACCTGCATGAAAGCTGCATCTGGGTCCATGGGTGCTTCACCATTGCCTTCTGGCCTCTCAAACCCATCTCCCATCATCCTCTTTGCCTCATGCTCTACCCTTCTCTCTGCTTCCCTATGCGCCTCTTCCTCTTCCTCTGAACTGGGAGGAAAGGGGGGATAATCTAGTCTAGGTCTCATCTCCCTGCATATGTTGTAAGTGACATATTTTTCACCTACGTGCTCACAACCCTCTAGGTTCTCTAACGAACTCATTGACTTTAGTCATAGGCTGGTAGGACTAAAGCTCTAATACCACTGTAATATCCTTAATTATGCAGATCGAAATAGACGCCTCTACTAATGAATATGTTTTGTCGAAATTGATACACTTTAGGTTTATGGATGCGTTTAGTGATTGGTTTTAACATGCGTGGTGATTTTGCATGTGATTATAGTTGTTTAACAATATATAAGCAAGCACACAAAAGATAAAGACACAAAACAACTACAACAATGTATTATGAAAATGACTGGGTACAATGCCTCATGCAACTAAGTAAAATAAATCTCTCGGCTAGATCAGAGACAAAAGGATCTTAGCCAGAATACAATAATAAAAACGAAACAATGATACCTGGAAATAGAAGAAGGTTGTTGGATCAATGGATGAGTTGTAGGATCTATTGCGTGCTACGATAACACATACGAAAACTACTACAAGACTGGAAAGTTCGCCCTGGTGGCTAAACTCCTCAAATCTACCTGGAATATGTCCCAAACAATCCGCCTTGACCTCATGCACACTCTCAGTTTTTGTTCAACTGAAGATCGACCCTCTGCTAATCTATATGGACCCTGGATGGATCCCCCTGGAGGAATGCGCCCTAAATGTTGCCAACAACTGCGCCCTAGAGATTCCACCGTCATAATCTAGCTTTAATAGTCTCAAACCGAGTGCCCTAGGCCCCTCTGTAATGGGTTAGAAAGGTTTTCATGGATCTGATTTGGTGATCTCTCGGGAACCCTAAATGCATCTTCCCCAACTATCACACCCTCACTAGCTGAATGATGCGCCCAAGATGATTTCTTCATCAGAATATGATGAGAAACCAATCAATAGATGTGCCTTGCCGTCCTCTCAATTGGGTCGGAAGGGAATCATTGGATTCTCCCTAGATGGGACAAGTTGAATCTTTAAGTCTCCTCAGAAACTGTGCTCTCACCCTAAATAAGTGTACCCTTGTTGTTGCAACCTGTGTAACTATTGCTAAAGATCGATGGAAGCTTTGTATGATCTCCTCGGTGACTAGGGTGTGTCTCTCAACACCAAAATCATCCCACTGGTGTCTTCCTCTTGTAATCCACAATCTCCATTGATTCGCATGAACCTGTGTTTTCTCCTCAAAGCTTAAATGTCAAATCATAAACATGCATAATGAGGAATTGGGTCAATCTACCTCCTCATATACTCCTCCAAACCCTAATTCCCTGTTGACTTTGCACCCTTCTATTTTTAGCTCAAATCACTTAAGGGGGCCCACTTACCCACTTTTCACTTAATGTCACTTTCAAATTATAGCGTTCTCTAGTGAAATGACATTAAATGACCATGTTTTCCCATGTTCCTCCTTGACTATAGTTTAACAGGGATATTTAGACTACTTATCCCTCCTCTCTAGAGATCCTATTTGGAAAGAGGCATTACAAAGCTAGTTGTGTTACCTCTCTAGGGGTGTGAGCCTTTTTAATCCCTAGATAAAACACAACTAGCAAGGTAAATCTAGGAGGGTGTAAGCCTTTTTACTCCTCCCAACAACCTTTGCAAAGTAGTTTATCCAATACAACTGATCTGGATTATTTTCGGCACGAAATGAGAGCGGAGATATAATAAAAAAATGCACAGAGATATTGCAGATATTCAATAATATAACATAAATTTATCAGAGATGCAACCATAAACACAGATATACAGTAATACACGATTTCTATTAATGGAATAAATGTACAGAGATTGTAAAAATACAGAGTGAAAGACTCGCTAGAATGGTGGCAACTTATCTCTGAGAAGAGATGTGATGGCTACTCGCATTCGCAAGAAAATGATTACAATGAGGATCTAAAGGCCTTTTTACGATAAAAAGGAATGCCCAAAACCCTAGACATCCAAAAAAAACCCTAGACATCCAAAAACCTAACCCTAGGAGATGAAGCGCCAAAAATCATGTGGGCCACGTTTGGGTAAGTTAGTACATCAACTTCCCGGGGTCGTAACTTTTGCATACGATCTCCGTTTTAGGTGTATGATAGCCCGTTGGAAAGGTATCGTTGAGGAGATTCATTTTGGGGGCTCAACCATGCCTCCAACTATCATTGGGAAGCTCTATCTCGAAAAACCTTCATTTAGGCCCTCAAAATGGCCCCGAAAGTAAAAAACTGTTAAAAATAGTAAATTGCCAAAATTGCCAGAAAACTATTTTGAGCCAGTTAGAAAAGGTGGGCGGACACCGATATCCACCTGGATCAACAACAATGATAGATATGAGTGGAGGGTGTATGCCTTTATACTCCTTCAAGGGTTTAGACAAGAATAACCATGAAACAAGAATAAATAACAACAATATGCATACAATGCCTTACCAATTCCAATAGATAGCAAGTAAAAACCCTTCTCTATCAATAATGTTCCACCACAAAGCAAGGCCTTTATTTATACAAGACCTTGTAAAACCAATTTTTCCACATACTTAAGGAAAACACAAATTAGGGAGGCCAACCTCCTCAACTTGCCCCTTTACAAATTAGAAATTAAATTTACAGAAGAAGAAAGCCCTAAAAGATGACCTCATTCCCCTTAGGGGTGAAGTTTTGGCATAAGAAAAAAGATGTTGAGTTTATTGAGGGAGATGTTGGGCCTCCAAAGGCCATATCTTCAAGTGCAAGAGTCTTCCTTCATCAAGATGTGCCAAATCATCATCAAACCATCCAACACCACCAAACTGTAACCCTCCAAGTATGACGTCATGCCCTAGTAGATGATGTTTTGAGACTCCAAGGTCAAATGTTGGGCAAGGGGGGGGCTAGTCTTCTCATCCAATCTGTCCTCTCATGCCTCCAAAGGAAACATTCATCATCCATGTTTCCAAAAGAAGGGGGCACATCTTCCAACCTCTGGGCTCCATGCCCCAAATAAAGGTCCAAGTGACCTTGTGCCTTCATGATCAAACTTTCACCTATCAAGGTCCTGCAAAGACAAACAAGTACACCCTCCAAGGGTCCACAAATCACAATATCATTCCAAGTAAGCCACATATAATAAAATAACTACCCAAACATGTGCATCAAATCCCTCCTTTTCAAAATAAGCAAATGCTCAAAGACCTTATACAATTTGCCAAATTTAGATATGGGAGGGGTATCATAAAGCCTTATAGGGTGAACCAATCCTCAAGTAGGGGATGTTCCCAAGAAGAAAAATTTCTAAGTCATGTAGTGAATGTGAGGTGGATGGGGTTAGACTTCTAGCTATGGGGTTTCATGACATAGAAGGGCTCGTATTGTCTCATTTATGGGCGCCTTTGTTGAGGGCTAGCCACATCCTTTTCCTCTTTTTGTTTTTTAAGGAATATTTTTCCAATCCCTTTGTCAGCCATTTACTTTACATGTGTCACCAAGTTGAAGACAATAATGGGCACTAAACAGGAAATGCATAGCCCACAAACACTCTACCTTGGAAAGTTTGAGCAATTGATTAATTATTTATTTTATGGGTCCCTCACTTTTTGAGAAACATTTCATTGCTCTTTGGATCCCAGGGAAAGCATTTATTGCATGATGTTTTTGCTAGGGCATCTCTGAGCCTAATGGCCCCTTCTTCCCATGAAGTGAGGTACATGCCCTTCTTGGGTCAATAAGCCTGAAAACCTAAAAGGTGGGGAGATGGACGAGAAGAAGTGATGGAAGGGTGGCAAGTATGAGAGTAATGGTATGATGACCCTTCAAGGAGACCCCTCAGTAACAACCCTTTCCCTAAGGGTGGCCACTTACTAGGAAACCATGACATTCACCAAGGTGAAACAGGGAAAAAGGCATAATTTCCAAGCAAACATTTTCAAAATCGAGAAAGGACCCTTTGCAACATGTTCAAATATTAAAATGACACTTACCACAATACCAGACTTGTTACCTCATGAAGCAATACCTATTGTCCACCGTGGGCCAAGCTAGGTGTGGTGGATTTTACTGTCATCGATCATATGGTGGTGTGTGGTATGATAGGGGTCCATGCCTACTCATCTGCCTCTCGGTACTCCATGCCTACTATCCGAGGGCCTTGAGACATCATCTCCTTAGTTATCCCTAGAAATGGGGGATAACATCTTGGCAACCATATCCTCCTTCACAATACTCTTTCCCAAGTCATCCTTCATCTCCAAGCTTGATCTATAGGGGTTTCACTCATCATGACATCACTTTTCATTTCAATCCCCCTAGGGTCACTGAGATTCCCCCCTTGTGGTGAATTATCATCACTAAAGCTAGGGGAATGTCTATCTAAGGTGATAGTGGGTAGGTACTCCCATAGTTGTCACACTTCTGTGGATTGGGTTGGGCTTTTCCCAATCTATAGATTGTGCGATAATAATCTTTTGAGGAGTTGACCGAGTTTGTGCAACTTTTGGTTGCTTGGCTTATCAGGGATAGTCAGGTGGATTCCGGTGTTAGCACCTTGCATATAAGGGCTATAGGGTGCTTCACATAATACATGTTAGTTTGGGACCCTGGTGACTTTACCACTTATAGGCTGGTTCGAGAGAGGTTTGCATAGAGGGACTTTGTGGGTGATGTGTTGAGATATTTTCCAGATGATGCATGGATGATTGCAGTAGATTGGGGCTGCTGGAGTATTAGGGATTTACCCTTTGATATTTGGAGATTAGGTGTGGTTGATGCCCTATCAGTTTGTGAGCATATAGACTTCCCCGAGATGTTTGATTTTAGAGTTGGTTTGGTGGAATTCACAAGGATACATTGGCATGATATGATCCTCAATAGTGGGGATGATCCTTTGAGGCATTACAACTTGTGGTTGCAGGAGCAGATGATACAGTCTAGGCATGAGGATCAGATATTTATGCCCAGAGTAGCATAATGTCAACATGATGGGTCCTTTCTGGTGATAGCATGGGACCCTGGGATTTTATGGGTAGACAGTTTGGCAACTAGTACAGGTGGGAGAGCCAATTGTTACTTTCAGGAGGCCCCTTGTGTTAGTACATTGTAGGGCAGTATTATGGGCGGTAGGTGCTCCGCATCTTTCAAACAATTTTGGGACCCATGGATCGTTATTAGTTTTAGTTTGGTTCTATTTGTTGTTCCTATGGGTGTGACGACATTACTTCAGGTCAAGCAATCTTTGGGAAGAGAGGATTTTTCATGTCCCCATTTTCGGGTTCCCCTATTCTGTAGTGGAAATGACTCCCGTGGCTTGTCAGTGAAGAAAAAGGAAGTCAAAGGGGTTATTTAATGTCACTTAGTTGGGATATCTTATGTTCTTAAAGTGACATTAAAGAAACAAGTAACTTTAGATTAATGAGTTACTTAAACATTATTAAAAGTGACTTTTAATCTTAAAGTGAGAGTAAAAGGGGAATAAGGGTCATACTTGACTTAGTCAAAAGGGTAGAAGGTATGGAAGATGGATAAAAGGAGGGGTAGCATTTCACTTTGGTATTATGTTTGGATATATCTCTTTGGAGTGCTCTTGGAGCCAAGGTTTTCGTTAGGGTTTTGGCAAAACCCTTCCATTGCAGTTTAGTTTCGGTGGTGCAAGATCCACCCTAGCTAGACAAAGGAGGAAGATCCATCCAAGATCTTCACTTGAGGTTCATCTTCTGGTTTGGCATCATCTTGGAGAGGGTTTGGAGGTTTGGAGTTAGTCCCTCTACAATTTGGAGGAGGAAGCTCCATTACTAAGGAGGCTGTGGCATCATTCCAGGTTTTGGGTTTGCATATTTATGTGTTTTGTTGATGTGTTACAACTGCTACAACAACCATAGATATTGTATTGTTGTGATCAAGATTCCATTCATAATAAAATGCCACATTATCTCTTCTATTTATGGTGCACTTAGATTTCATGCAACATGTTTGACGAAATATCTATTTGTAGATTACATGCAAAATGTTTGTAGAAAGTACTCAATTAACTTAATAACACATGTTTTGACGAAATATCTATTTGTGGATTACATGCAAAATGTTTGTAGAAAGTACTCAATTAACTTAATAACACATGTAATGCAAGTATTTGACAAAAATTCATAACCATAACTACATAGTTGGACAACAAATCTTTAATACCCTAGCATATCTCCATTGAGGGTATTACACCTGTTATCATCTTGTCAAACTTTTGTATTTTCCCCTTCAAGTGTTGATTCTCCTTTGGTATTTGCACATTAATGGCCCTTCAATTTTCCAATCTTTCTCTTTTCAATGCTTTCCCCACATCGGGTCTTGCTTTCTCCTCAAAGTGCTAGCAATTTCTTCTAGGTTAGGGATTCAATCTATTTGATACCAATATGATTCATAAATGATAGGCTTATGGCTAGTGCATCTCACCAACACATATACTAAAAACTCTATTGCATACATTTAATGACTATGCTATTTTTTATTATTGCAATGCATTATTTCTATTTATCACTTCGAGTTTTACTGTTTTCCATGGGTTTAACAAAGATGCAAAATAATGAACTCACTCAAGCATTCAAAACATCTAACACAACAAATTTGCCTTGAAAACCCAAATGGGAAAATCAACATATAATGGCTTATTGGTTCTTTTAAATATACGAGGAATAGATGCAATGGGATACTCTCATTCCTGAGTATTCTTCCTCTCCTCCTACCATATTTAAGACAATTTGTATCAATCCAAGCTTGTCTTCCTAACCATGGGCAAACAATATTAGCATTTTTCCCACTTTGGCTTGTAGGATAAACTTGTGTCATTAATACTATGTTTGCAATCCTGTTGAACCGAGACCAATTGCATAGGCTTTAGGAATTGTCACTTCGTCCTTCATTATGGAATCTAGGCTCATTGGCCAATCGTTTCATTTGGGCTAGTTGATTGGAGATATAACCACACTCTAACAAACAAATCACTTTCTATTTGGAGCGACTCCCTATATCAATTGTTGTCTATGCATCCTCGATTGGATTATCTCTCAACGATTTAACAAGCCAACCCTACTATCACATGGCTTTCCTTTGCATTGAGAATGCCAAACACTTTTCCCTGGTGGCTACCATCTCTTAGCTGTCATCCAATTCAACATATAACCAAAATAATATATATGCATATTGATGTGTAATGTTTGGATAGAGCAACAAAATGTTGTAGGTAGTCACTAGGTGTTGTGTAGTGAGAATGAATACAATTATATTGCTTATGGTATGAATAGAGCACAAGTAAATGGTCTCCTAGTGAGGCAACCAATGGCTAGTGAGTGAATTCGACACTAATTTCCAACAAAACAATTAATAACTCAAACTAAATGACATATCCTATCATGAGACTTTATGGTTCAAAACACTCCATAATATCCCTTTCATATGCTTTTTTTAAGTATCATTATACCATTGAAATAAATTAGATATACCTCATATCTCATAATCTTATAGTTATTTCTAAGATATAACTATATCTATCGCTCCTTAATACCCCTTCTATATACTTTCCTTAAATACCTAATAACAAATAAATGACATAAACATAACAACTTTCGTCTAAAGATCGTTTCATTAACATAAATATCCGTCACTAACACTCCTTTTCATTAATTTTTTTTTGTAATTCGCCAACTAACATCCATCAATAACACTCCTTTTCATTAATTTTTTTTTTTAATTCACCATCTAACATCCATCAATAACACTCCTTTTTATTAATTTTTTTTTTTAATTCGCCATCTAACATCCATCAATAACACTCTTTTTCATATTTCTTTTGTGATTGACCAACCCTCTCTAACCGTGGCTTTTATTAATGTTTTGTGACATCCATCAATAACACTCCTTTTCATTAATGTTTTTTTATAATTCACCAACTAACATCCATCAATAACACTCCTTTTCATTATTATTTTTTTTTTAATTCACCATCTAACATCCATCAATAACACTCATTTTCATTAATTAACCATGTAACATCCATCAATAACACTCATTTTCATATTTTCTTTTGTGAGTGGCCAACCCTCTCGAACCGTGGCTTTTATTAATGTTTTGTGATTGGCAAACTAATATCTCTACCACTCACCAATATTTCGTGGTTCGGCCAACTAACATATTGAATACCTGTTGTAAAGCTAGGAAATCTCCTTTGTCAATTTCATGAAAGGTTAACCTTGATCTTCGCTTGGTATTCCAAACATTGAGAGTAGCATGATAGCGCTTAATTGGCTTTCACACATGAAGCGTGGATTGGGTTCGTTCCAATCTCCTGTTATGAAAAAATAAGATCACAAAGTTGTAAGCGTTGAGCTCGATAGGTATCGCAGACGATCTATCAAAATTTGTTTTTGTTTCATTTATTTTGGATCGAGTGTCCGGGGGCGAGATGGCCACAGCAATGGGTGCAATATCAGGTGGGATTTCAGTGGGAGTAAGCGCCAGGTATCCTCATGTTCAGTGCAGCAGTTTCATTCAAAATCCCACCAAAAAATTGTCGAGAGCCCTTGCATTTCCTTCTCTTCGCACAGCGTCTTGTAATCCCGTATTTAGAAGGGCATTGCCTCCCATTGCCAACATGTACAACATGGAACTTTTCGGAGCCAAAGGGTATGTTTTGCTTTCTTGCATTCTTCCATACGATCTTATGTTATGCAAAAATTGAGATGAAAAATTGTGGGTATGTTACACATGACATCATCCTGTTAGCCAAAACCTTAAAAGCTGGACTAATATAGAGCAAATTCAAAAACATTTCATAATCAGCAATATGAAAATAAAAAAAACATGCCTTATCCTATTCTCCAGATCAAAGATGGCTTTCATCTAATGTAATGCCATCATCTAGTGCTCGAGATACAAAACCAAAATAAGAAATAAGGAGGAGAGGGGGTTACTGCTCAAAGCCTTAAAAATAAGTAACAACCCACTAGAATAAAACAAACAAAACACACTTGGAGCAAGGATTGATCAAAATGGTTAGATTTTTGAAGAATAAATGAAGAAATTCAATTCAAAGACAATAACATCAAGACTACTATAGAAATGCAATGTAATCAAGGAAAATATTTGACTACTATAGAAATATAATCAAGGAAAAGATTTGGAATTCCATGCAAGAAGAAACTCCTTTACTACAAAGAGGCAATCAACCCTAACCTTGAAAAGCTGATCTCTTTACAAAAGTGATAAGTTGGAAAAAGAAAAGTATAATTACAAAAAATAGGACAAAGTTGCACAACGTATGTGTTAAAATTAATGCAGCTGCAAGAGCCATTCTCTTGGAGGATGGCAAAGACCCTAGTTGTGATCTAGGGCCCCTAGTACACTCCTGGGGTTCTTGGTTTGGAACCAAGCAGTTAGAGCCATGGCAAAAGACCCTAGTTGGGCCCCCAGTGTATTTCTGGGTTTCTTGGTCAGGGACCAAGCAGGTTTGATGATATAAGTCCCTAGATGTGTTCTAGGGCCCCTGCATGTGTTCTAGGGAATCCTTGCTCAGTGCTTGGATTGATCCTTGGTTGTGTACCTTGGTGGTTAAGACCCTAGTTGTGATCTAGGGCCCCTAGATGTGTTCTGGGGTATCCTGGTCTGGGACCAGACGGTTTCTTGCTCTGGGTACCAAGTCGAGATGATGTGTGACTTTCTTCTCTCCCGGGATGGTAGGAGCAGTTAAGAAGAAAGGCATGATCACGTCATTGCCCTTCCTCGTATGCTGGGATGATAAAAGCTTATAAGTTATATCGTGAGACTCATGTGGACAAAACTGCCATTAAAGAAGGACTTAACCCTTGACTTTGTCTTATTGTTTATTAATGAAACCCTTTGCTTGAGTTATGTCCCCCCAATTTGTATGATGATGTGTTGGTTNATAGATATTGTATTGTTGTGATCAAGATTCCATTCATAATAAAATGCCACATTATCTCTTCTATTTATGGTGCACTTAGATTTCATGCAACATGTTTGACGAAATATCTATTTGTGGATTACATGCAAAATGTTTGTAGAAAATACTCAATTAACTTAATAACACATGTTTTGATGAAATATCTATTTGTGGATTACATGCAAAATGTTTGTAGAAAGTACTCAATTAACTTAGTAACACATGTAATGCAAGTATTTGACAAAAAATCATAACCATAACTACGTAGTTGGACAACAAATCTTTAATACCCTAGCATATCTCCATTGAGGGTATTACACCTGCTATCATCTTGTCAAACTTTTGTATTTTCCCCTTCAAGTGTTGATTCTCCTTTGGTATTTGCACATTAATGGCCCTTAAATTTTCCAATCTTTCTCTTTTCAATGCTTTCCCCACATCGGGTCTTTCTTTCTCCTCAAAGTGTTAGCAATTTCTTCTAGGTTAGGGATTCAATCTATTTGATACCAATATGATTCATAAATGATAGGCTTATGATTAGTGCATCTCACCAACACATATACTAAAAACTCTATTGCATACATATAATGACTATGCTATTTTTTATTATTGCAGTGCATTATTTCTATTTATCACTTCATGTTTCATTGTTTTCCATGGGTTTAACAGAGATGCAAAATAACAAACTCACACAAACATTCAAAACATCTAACACAACAAATTTGCCTTGAAAACCCAAATGGGAAAATCAACATATAATGGCTTATTGGTTCTTTTAAATATACGAGGAATAGATGCAATGGGATACTCTCATTCCTGAGTATTCTTCCTCTCCTCCTACCATATTTAAGACAATTTGTATCAATCCAAGCTTGTCTTCCTAACCATGGGCAAACAATATTAGCATTTTTCCCACTTTGGCTTGTAGGATAAACTTGTGTCATTAATACTATGTTTGCAATCCTGTTGAACCGAGACCAATTGCATAGGCTTTAGGAATTGTCACTTCGTCCTTCATTATGGAATCTAGGCTCATTGGCCAATCGTTTCATTTGGGCTAGTTGATTGGAGATATAACCACACTCTAACAAACAAATCACTTTCTATTTGGAGCGACTCCCTATATCAATTGTTGTCTATGCATCCTCGATTGGATTATCTCTCAACGATTTAACAAGCCAACCCTACTATCACATGGCTTTCCTTTGCATTGAGAATGCCAAACACTTTTCCCTGGTGGCTACCATCTCTTAGCTGTCATCCAATTCAACATATAACCAAAATAATATATATGCATATTGATGTGTAATGTTTGGATAGAGCAACAAAATGTTGTAGGTAGTCACTAGGTGTTGTGTAGTGAGAATGAATACAATTATATTGCTTATGGTATGAATAGAGCACAAGTAAATGGTCTCCTAGTGAGGCAACCAATGGCTAGTGAGTGAATTCGACACTAATTTCCAACAAAACAATTAATAACTCAAACTAAATCTTTGAAATAACAAGGATAAATATTTTTTCATATTTAAATGACATATCCTATCATGAGACTTTATGGTTCAAAACACTCCATAATATCCCCTTCATATGCTTTTTTTAAGTATCATTATACCATTGAAATAAATTAGATATACCTCATATCTCATAATCTTATAGTTATTTCTAAGATATAACTATATCTATCGCTCCTTAATACCCCTTCTATATACTTTCCTTAAATACCTAATAACAAATAAATGACATAAATATAACATCTTTCGTTTAAAGATCGTTTCATTAACATAAATATCTGTCACTAACACTCCTTTTCATTAATTTTTTTTTGTAATTCGCCAACTAACATCCATCAATAACACTCCTTTTCATTAATTTTTTTTTTTTAATTCGCCATCTAACATCCGTCAATAACACTCCTTTTCATATTTCTTTTGTGATTGACCAACCCTCTCTAACCGTGGCTTTTATTAATGTTTTGTGACATCCATCAATAACACTCCTTTTCATTAATGCTTTTCTATAATTCGCCAACTAACATCCATCAATAACACTCATTTTTATTAATTTTTTTTTTTTAATTCACCATCTAACATCCATCAATAACACTCCTTTTCATTAATTTTCATTAATTAACCATCTAACATCCATCAATAACACTCATTTTCATATTTTCTTATGTGAGTGGCCAACCCTCTCGAACCGTGGCTTTTATTAATGTTTTGTGATTGGCAAACTAATATCTCTACCACTCACCAACCGTGGCTTTTATTAATGTTTTGTGATTGGCAAACTAATATCTCTACCACTCACCAATATTTTGTGGTTCGGCCGACTAACATATTGAATACCTGTTGTAAAGCTAGGAAATCTCCCTTGTCAATTTCATGAAAGGTTAACCTTGATCTTTGCTTGGTATTCCAAACATTGAGAGTAGCATGATAGCGCTCAATTGGCTTTCACACATGAAGCGTGGATTGGCTTCGTTCCAATCCCCTGTTATGAAAAAATAAGATCACAAAAGTTGTAAGTGTTGAGGTCGATAGGTATCGCAGACGATCAATCAAAATTTGTTTTTGTTTCATTTATTTTGGAACGAGTGTCCGGGGGCGAGATGACCACAGCAATGGGTGCAATATCAGGTGGGATTTCAGTGGGAGTAAGCGCCAGGTATCCTCATGTTCAGTGCAGCAGCTTCATTCAAAATCCCACCAAAAAATTGTCGAGAGCCCTTGCATTTCCTTCTCTTCGCACAGCGTCTTGTAATCCCGTTTTTAGAAGGGCATTGCCTCCCATTGCCAACATGTACAGCATGGATCTTTTCGGAGCCAAAGGGTATGTTTTGCTTTCTTGCATTCTTCCATACGATCTTATGTTATGCAAAAATTGAGATGAAAAATTGTGAGTATGTTACACATGACATCATCCTGTTAGCCAAAACCTTAAAAGCTGGACTAATATAGAGCAAATTCAAAAACATTTCATAATCAGCAATATGAAAATAAAAAAAACATGCCTTATCCTATTCTCCAGATCAAAGATGGCTTTCATCTAATGTAATGCCATCATCTAGTGCTCGAGATACAAAACCAAAATAAGAAATAAGGAGGAGAGGGGGTTACTGCTCAAAGCCTTAAAAATAAGTAACAACCCACTAGAATAAAACAAACAAAACACACTTGGAGCAAGGATTGATCAAAATGGTTAGATTTTTGAAGAATAAATGAAGAAATTCAATTCAAAGACAATAACATCAAGACTACTATAGAAATGCAATGTAATCAAGGAAAATATTTGACTACTATAGAAATATAATCAAGGAAAAGATTTGGAATTCCATGCAAGAAGAAACTCCTTTACTACAAAGAGGCAATCAACCCTAACCTTGAAAAGCTGATCTCTTTACAAAAGTGATAAGTTGGAAAAAGAAAAGTATAATTACAAAAAATAGGACAAAGTTGCACAACGTATGTGTTAAAATTAATGCAGCTGCAAGAGCCATTCTCTTGGAGGATGGCAAAGACCCTAGTTGTGATCTAGGGCCCCTAGTACACTCCTGGGGTTCTTGGTTTGGAACCAAGCAGTTAGAGCCATGGCAAAAGACCCTAGTTGGGCCCCCAGTGTATTTCTGGGTTTCTTGGTCAGGGACCAAGCAGGTTTGATGATATAAGTCCCTAGATGTGTTCTAGGGCCCCTGCATGTGTTCTAGGGAATCCTTGCTCAGTGCTTGGATTGATCCTTGGTTGTGTACCTTGGTGGTTAAGACCCTAGTTGTGATCTAGGGCCCCTAGATGTGTTCTGGGGTATCCTGGTCTGGGACCAGACGGTTTCTTGCTCTGGGTACCAAGTCGAGATGATGTGTGACTTTCTTCTCTCCCGGGATGGTAGGAGCAGTTAAGAAGAAAGGCATGATCACGTCATTGCCCTTCCTCGTATGCTGGGATGATAAAAGCTTATAAGTTATATCGTGAGACTCATGTGGACAAAACTGCCATTAAAGAAGGACTTAACCCTTGACTTTGTCTTATTGTTTATTAATGAAACCCTTTGCTTGAGTTATGTCCCCCCAATTTGTATGATGATGTGTTGGTTCAATTCTTTACTTCTTCCTAAAGAAAGCTGTCCGCCTTGATCTCGAAACCCTTCTCATCAACTTGTTTTATTACCTTGTTGACTTTTTTGATTTACCACTTGATATTTTAAATTGGTAAAATATTATTTCTTTATTTGTTAGGTATTAACCTAACCCTAAAGTTATGGCAAGAGGACTAACATGTTAGCCCTACCCTACCTACCTAAAACTATAAAAGGAGTGACCTATCCCTCATTTCACACACTCACACTCTCTTAGCCGAGTTAAAGACTGAGGTTTTGCTGTGACTCTTCTAGATAAGGTTACTAGGTGGCTGCGACTCTTCTGGACAGGTCTATTTTTGGTCCTCTCAACTCCTCTTTTGTGTGTTCCTGGTTTGCTCCAGCTGCCGTGGGTTTATCCCTATCTGCCATGATTGTTTAGCCTGCCGCTGACCTGTAGAAGTCTTTCCCAACCAGCCGTAAAGGATCTTTCTTGTTGCTGTTGCTGTTCTGGTACCCTCTTGCTGGGTTGATTGTGCCGCCTTGCTGTCTAAATGATGCTGCCTTTATATTTTGCTGGTGCCGCCCTTTGTGTGCTACCCTACCTTGTCTGCTAGCAGCCCTAGTAGTGAACTGAATTGTTAGGGTTGTTTTTGGTCTGCTGATATATTGCCTTTGTTGAAGCAATTTTCTGTGTTCTTGGGCTGAAAGTGTTAAGGCTGTTTGTGGATCCTCTTTTCAGCCCTAGGTTGGACAACATTATTTTGTTTTCAGCCCTATTACTTGATAGTGGTATGGTCCTTAGCCTTTTCAGCCTGCTGAGTTGGTTTTTGGTTCCTTATTCTAAAAGTTCTTCTTGGCATTGTCCCTATGATCATGATGCGATCTACCCTGAGGGTTTGATCCATGATCTAAGCTTTTTCTGAGCATACATTAAGGAAGGTAACAACAACATATCATGTATTTTTGTTCCTTGTTTTAACTAAGGTAATACTCAGGTCTATGTTTTGCTACTTACTGATTTATGTTATTAGATTATGCATCAGAAATTTTAATGTGTTGCTGATCCAGAATTATAGTAGCAAATGATTGGAAATTTATAAAAATATTTCTGTTTCTAGCTAGTCTACTTTTTGCCCTTAAATTCTAACAGTATGGAGTGAAACAAGATGATAGATGCAACCCAAAACCCTGTGGGGAGAGAGAACTTGTGCACTCTGTACAATGCAGCCTGTTACCCTCCTCATACTAGGGGTAATTAAGGAGATCATGTCTCGAGGCCCATAGGTAGTAGACATGGAGTGCTGAGAGCCAGATTGACTAACATATCCCCGCATGGCCCCTCCTATTCATTGATGCACCACCATACATCACCAGCAGTAGAGCAACGTCCATCACACCAGCTTGGCCCTAGAGGACAACATGTCTTGCTTCATGAGGTAATAAGTCTAGTATCATGGCAAGTGTCACTCTAATAATTGAAGCATTTGAATATGTTGCAAATAATTCTTTCTTGATTATAGAACGTTTGCTTGGAAATTATACTCTTTGCCTTGTTTAACCTTGGCGGGTGTCATTTTGTCCTAGTAAGTTGGTCATCCTCGGGAATGGGGTGCTACTAGGGGGTTCCTTGAAGAGTCATCGTACCACTCCCGATCATACTTATCACCTTCCATACTTATCCCATTTCGTCTCCTCATCTTTTGGGATTTTCGGGTGCACTGACCCAAGAAGGGATTGTACCTCATTTCATGGGAAGAGGGGGCTGAAGGCCCAGAGAGAATTGTGGCCGCCAAAGATAAAATCCAATAATAAACCTTCCAGATGCTCTCCCAGGAGGTCTTGAGAACAATGAAGTGTTTCTCCTAAAGAATTGAAAGACCTGCAAAAGCAAACTCACATTATATAGATGTCCCACTTGTCGAGGAGGTGCGTTTATGCGGTGTCCTTTTCTTTCCATGCATATGGCACTCGGTGTACCTAAGCTTCAAGTGACATTGTGATACTCTTTTCTTTCCATGTCTTATAGTACCCAATTGTTTTGGACTTTAATCAATTAATGTCGAAAAGGGGCTTGGAAAAATGTTGCATCGCGGACGAAGGGAAACACACCCTCTACAAAGGCACCCAGAAATGAGACAATACAAACCCTTGTATGTCATGAACCCCATGCCCAAAAGTCTTACCCCACTCCACCTCATACTCATACATGGCTTAGATAGGTTTTCCCTGGGAAACACCTTTGACTTGGGGGTTGATTGACCCAATAGGATGCCTTGACATGCCTCCCACACCTAAATTTGACAAATTGTATAAGGTCTTTGAGTATTTGTTTAGTTTGAAAAGGGGGTTTTAATGCACATGTTTGGGTGGTTCTATTATTAGATGTGGCTTACTTGGCACGATTCTTGTGACTTATGGACCATTGGAGGGCGTATCGGTTTGTCTTTGTAGTACCTTGCCCGATGGACATATATTCATGAGGAGATGACTTTGTTCGGACCTTCATGGGGGTTTGGAGCCCAAGGATGGATGTAGAGACCCCACGTTTGGGGCAGGCTTGTGATCACCATTTGCACATTGAAGAAGGAGGTCGTTCCCTTTGGAGGCACTCTGGCGTGGCTGGGAGACCAACTCCCATCTTTCTCCACTTGGACGCTAGCCTTTGGAGGCATGGACGTCACCTACCCAACTCCTGACGTCATAGAGGAGATTAGGGTTTCGATGGAGGAGGACTTGACGTGATGTTTTGGCACATGTGGCTTGATGGAGGGCCTTTGGCGGCCTAATATTGCACTTCCCTTGCCCAACGCTTCACTGTGGGAGCCTAATGTCACCCTAGAAGGGCATGACGTCACCCTTTGAGGGATATTTTGATGTGATTTTTTATAATTTGTAATTAAAAGGGCAATTTTGTAAGGTCCACCCTTCTGTTTTGACATTGACATTTTTTAGGCCAAAAGGTGATATAAATACACCTTTGGCAAATCATAACTCTTCCTCACAAGAGGATACAAGTCTGAAATTTTCGCCCTAGTGGCTCATTGGCTGAAATTTACTAGTGTGCACCACTTGGTGTACTTGCTTTGGATGCTTTTTGATGATTTTTGGTGGAAATTTCTGCAACTAGGTGCTTTATGCTTGATTATTCTTGGTGAAGTAAGTAAAATCTGCAATTTCTTTTCATGCTTGAATGGTTATGGTAAATTTTACTTGTTCAAGTTGAAGATTATGAAATTGCTTGCTTGAAACCCTAGGAGAGGGACATAAAGTGCTTCTTCCTCTCTCTGGTTCTTTCCACTTATTGACTTATCAAGAGGATCTTGTCTAGATTAGGTTCCTAAAGACCTAAAGTGCTAGAACTTTAGGAGTCCTATTCTAGTGGCTTGTTGCAAATATATTTCAAGTGTCCAAGAAGAAGAGGAATTCACTAGAGCCCAAAAGAGCTTGCACTCTAGCCAAAATTCCATCTTTGAGATTCAAAGCTTGGGGCCTTGAAGGGCCAACAACCCAAAGCTTTATCTCTCCATCCTTAGACAATATTATCATTTATTTCTCCAAGTATTTTCTGCTGTTGTAAATGACTCCAGAGCCCAAAGGGCACTTGTCTACTTGCTCTATGTTGTGAAGGAATTGGTCAAACTACTCTCACATTCTATTCTCCTTAGCTTTTACTAACTTTTACTAACCCTAGTTTAGCTAGATTTACTAATTGTGTTGTTGCTGCTACAAAAATTGCTACAGCCATCTAAAACCTTGTAATTTGCTGCATGCACTTGCTAAACACTAACCTAGACTACTCAGAAATTGCTTATAAGTGCTAATTGATCTATTGGATAAATACTGAGTTTTCATTGTACTTTCATGCTATTCCGAGTTGTATTTCTTGTGGCTGTTCCAAAAGATTAATTGCTGTTGTAAACTGATAACTTGCTGCATTTTCACTTCAGCCACCATATATTTGCATTGTCTATTGTCTGTTGAGGTTCTACTATCATATTGTTTCTTGGAATTGCTATATATATGCTATCCTAGTAGAAGAAATTGCCGATTAATCAGAAAAAATCGGGGAAATCGCGAGTTTTTCAGCGGGCCGATTTTTTCAAAACAAAAAATCGCGAGTTTTTGAAAAACTTGGGAAAAACTCGCCAAAAATCAGAAAAACTCAGTTAAACTCGCCACAGTTGCCCAGGCCGCGGGATAAAGAGCCCGATTCGTTTTTTTTTTGTCATTGTGTTTTTTTTTTGTGTGGCGCAGCAAGGGAAGAAGTTTGTGGAGGCCATCAAGCATTTTTGAGGTGTGCAAAGGCAGGGTAGTGGATTCATCCACAAACTTCAAAGCCTGGCAAACAACCCCCGATTTTTTCCGACCAGGACCTTCTGCCTCTAGTTCAAGGCCTGGCAAACAACCCTTGATTTTTTCTCGTAAAAGGGGGAGAGGGCAGTGATAATTTGATACCATATAGCTAGTTGCTAGTTTTGGGACATATACATTTATATATGTGATCATTGATGTCATTTTGTATTGGTTTCAGACTTTCAGTAATGACTTTGATGTATCGGTTTTTGTTTGGCATCCACTATATAATATATATCGGTTCTTTCTCCATATTTATGTGCCTATCTGTTTATATGATGTTGTTGTTGCTTTATATATTGAAAAAAAATGAATAAATTATGTATTTTTTAATGTTTGCCGAGTTTTTTCGATTTTTTTGCCGAGTTTTCCGAGGCGATGTTTTCAGGACCCTTGTCGAGTTTTTGTTGATGCCGAGTTTTTCCACTAGGGATGCTATATTGTTCTTGTTCCGGGCAGGTACACAAACTCTCTTTCTTTGTCGTACCTGCCCAGAACAAGAACAATATAGCATATTGTTCTTGTTTCGGGCAGGTATATCTTGATCGTATCTTTAGCTTTCCCAGCCCTTTAGGTTACCGGGGATGCCTCCCCTGGGTTGGACCTCATCCATCCCTAAAAGTGGGGATTTCCCACTAAGGT
>JZKD02S1676876.1:103153-127042 GCA_000966675.3 Picea glauca
TTTACTCTCACTTTAAGATTAAAAGTCACTTTTAATAATGTTTAAGTAACTCATTAATCTAAAGTTACTTGTTTCTTTAATGTCACTTTAAGAACATAAGATATCCCAACTAAGTGACATTAAATAACCCCTTTGACTTCCTTTTTCTTCACTGACAAGCCACGGGAGTCATTTCCACTACAGAATAGGGGAACCCGAAAATGGGGACATGAAAAATCCTCTCTTCCCAAAGATTGCTTGACCTGAAGTAATGTCGTCACACCCATAGGAACAACAAATAGAACCAAACTAAAACTAATAACGATCCATGGGTCCCAAAATTGTTTGAAAGATGCGGAGCACCTACCGCCCATAATACTGCCCTACAATGTACTAACACAAGGGGCCTCCTGAAAGTAACAATTGGCTCTCCCACCTGTACTAGTTGCCAAACTGTCTACCCATAAAATCCCAGGGTCCCATGCTATCACCAGAAAGGACCCATCATGTTGACATTATGCTACTCTGGGCATAAATATCTGATCCTCATGCCTAGACTGTATCATCTGCTCCTGCAACCACAAGTTGTAATGCCTCAAAGGATCATCCCCACTATTGAGGATCATATCATGCCAATGTATCCTTGTGAATTCCACCAAACCAACTCTAAAATCAAACATCTCGGGGAAGTCTATATGCTCACAAACTGATAGGGCATCAACCACACCTAATCTCCAAATATCAAAGGGTAAATCCCTAATACTCCAGCAGCCCCAATCTACTGCAATCATCCATGCATCATCTGGAAAATATCTCAACACATCACCCACAAAGTCCCTCTATGCAAACCTCTCTCGAACCAGCCTATAAGTGGTAAAGTCACCAGGGTCCCAAACTAACATGTATTATGTGAAGCACCCTATAGCCCTTATATGCAAGGTGCTAACACCGGAATCCACCTGACTATCCCTGATAAGCCAAGCAACCAAAAGTTGCACAAACTCGGTCAACTCCTCAAAAGATTATTATCGCACAATCTATAGATTGGGAAAAGCCCAACCCAATCCACAGAAGTGTGACAACTATGGGAGTACCTACCCACTATCACCTTAGATAGACATTCCCCTAGCTTTAGTGATGATAATTCACCACAAGGGGGGAATCTCAGTGACCCTAGGGGGATTGAAATGAAAAGTGATGTCATGATGAGTGAAACCCCTATAGATCAAGCTTGGAGATGAAGGATGACTTGGGAAAGAGTATTGTGAAGGAGGATATGGTTGCCAAGATGTTATCCCCCATTTCTAGGGATAACTAAGGAGATGATGTCTCAAGGCCCTCGGATAGTAGGCATGGAGTACCGAGAGGCAGATGAGTAGGCATGGACCCCTATCATACCACACACCACCATATGATCGATGACAGTAAAATCCACCACACCTAGCTTGGCCCACGGTGGACAATAGGTATTGCTTCATGAGGTAACAAGTCTGGTATTGTGGTAAGTGTCATTTTAATATTTGAACATGTTGCAAAGGGTCCTTTCTCGATTTTGAAAATGTTTGCTTGGAAATTATGCCTTTTTCCCTGTTTCACCTTGGTGAATGTCATGGTTTCCTAGTAAGTGGCCACCCTTAGGGAAAGGGTTGTTACTGAGGGGTCTCCTTGAAGGGTCATCATACCATTACTCTCATACTTGCCACCCTTCCATCACTTCTTCTCGTCCATCTCCCCACCTTTTAGGTTTTCAGGCTTATTGACCCAAGAAGGGCATGTACCTCACTTCATGGGAAGAAGGGGCCATTAGGCTCAGAGATGCCCTAGCAAAAACATCATGCAATAAATGCTTTCCCTGGGATCCAAAGAGCAATGAAATGTTTCTCAAAAAGTGAGGGACCCATAAAATAAATAATTAATCAATTGCTCAAACTTTCCAAGGTAGAGTGTTTGTGGGCTATGCATTTCCTGTTTAGTGCCCATTATTGTCTTCAACTTGGTGACACATGTAAAGTAAATGGCTGACAAAGGGATTGGAAAAATATTCCTTAAAAAACAAAAAGAGGAAAAGGATGTGGCTAGCCCTCAACAAAGGCGCCCATAAATGAGACAATACGAGCCCTTCTATGTCATGAAACCCCATAGCTAGAAGTCTAACCCCATCCACCTCACATTCACTACATGACTTAGAAATTTTTCTTCTTGGGAACATCCCCTACTTGAGGATTGGTTCACCCTATAAGGCTTTATGATACCCCTCCCATATCTAAATTTGGCAAATTGTATAAGGTCTTTGAGCATTTGTTTATTTTGAAAAGGGGGGATTTGATGCACATGTTTGGGTGGGTATTTTATTATATGTGGCTTACTTGGCATGATATTGTGATTTGTGGACCCTTGGAGGGCATACTTGTTTGTCTTTGCAGGACCTTGATAGGTGAAAGTTTGATCATGAAGGCACAAGGTCACTTGGACCTTTATTTGGGGCATGAAGCCTAGAGGTTGGAAGATGTGCCCCCTTAGTTTGGAAACATGGATGATGAACGTTTCCTTTGGAGGCATGAGAGGACACCTTGGATAAGGAGACTAGCCCCCCCCTTGCCCAACATTTGACCTTGGAGGCTCAAAACATCATCTACTAGGGCATGACGTCATACTTGGAGGGTTATGGTTTGGTGGTGTTGGATGGTTTGATGATGATTTGGCACATCTTGATGAAGGAAGACTCTTGCACTTGAAGATATGGCCTTTGGAGGCCCAACATCTCCCTCAATAACCTCAACGTCTTTTTTCTTATGCCAAAACTTCACCCCTAAGGGGAATGATGTCATATTTTAGGGCTTTCTTCTTCTGTAAATATAATTTATAATTTGTAAAGGGGCAAGTTGAGGAGGTTGGCCTCCCTAATTTGTGTTTTGCCTTAAGTATGTGGACAAATTGGTTTTACAAGGTCTTGTATAAATAAAGGCCTTGTCACTTTCATTTAGACATAACTCACTTGAGAATTACATAAGTGTTGGCTAAAATTTCCGCCCTACTTGGGAAAATCACATCTCTCTCTCTCTCTCTCTCTCTCTCTCTCTCTCTCTCTCTCTCTTATTCTTTTGAATGTTAGTACTTGTATTTTGGTGGAAGAATCTAAGGCGCTATCTCTTGGATGCTTTGTGGCGGAACATTCTTGATAGAGAAGGGTTTTTACTTGCTATCTATTGGAATCAGTAAGGCATTGTATGCATATTGTTGTTATTTCTTCTTGTTTCATGGTTATTCTTGTCTAAACCCTTGGAGGAGTATAAAGGCATACACCCTCCACTAATATCTATCATTTTTGTTGATCCAGGTGGATACCGGTGGCCACCCACCTTTTCTAACTGGCTCGAAACAATTTTCTGGCAATTTTGGCAATTTACTATTTTTAGCAGTTTTTTACTTCCAGGGCCATTTTGAGGGCCTAAATGAAGGTTTTTCGGGATCAATCTTCTCAATGATATTTGAAGGCATGATTGATCCCCCAAAATGAATCTCCTCGACGATACCTTTCTAACGGGCTATCATACGCCTAAAATGGAGATCGTATGCAAAAGTTACGACCCCAGGAAGTTGATGTACTAACTTACCCAAATGTGGCCCACGTGACTTTTGGCGCTTCATCTCCTAGGGTTAGGTTTTTGGATGTCTAGGGTTTTTGGCATTCCTTTTTTATTGTAAAAAGGCCTTTAGAGCCTCATTGTAATCATCTTCTTGCGAATGCGAGTAGCCATCACATCTCTTCTCAGAGATAAGTTGTCACCATTCTAGCGAGTCTTTCACTCTGTATTTTTATAATCTCTGTACATTTATTCCTTTAATAGAAATCGTGTGTTACTATATATCTGTGTTTATGGTTGCATCTCTGATACATTTCTGTTATATTATTGAATATCTGCGATATCTCTGTGCATTTCTTTATTATATCTCCACTCTCATTTCATGCCGAAAATAATCTGGATCAGTTGTATTGGATAAACTACTTTGCAAAGGTTGTTGGGAGGAGTAAAAAGGCTTACACCCTCCTAGATTTACCTTGCTAGTTGTGTTTGATCTATGGAGTAAAAAGGTTTACACCCCTAGAGAGGTAACACAACTAGCTCTGTAATGTCCCTTTCCAAATAAGATCTCTAGAGAGGAGGGATAATTAGTCTAAACATCCCTGTTAAACTATAGCCAGGGAGGAACATGGGAAAACATGGTCATTTAATGTCATTTCACTAGAGAACGTTATAATTTGAAAGTGACATTAAGTGAAAAGTGGGTAAGTGGGCCCCCTTAAGTGATTTGAGCTAAAAATAGAAGGGTGCATAAGTCAACGGGGAATTAGGGTTTGGAGGAGTACATGAGGAGGTAAATCGACCCAATTCCTCATTATGCATGTTTATGATTTGACATTTAAGCTCTAAGGAGAAAACACAGGTTCAAGCAAATCAATGGAGATTGTGGATTACAAGAGGAAGACACCAGTGGGCTGATTTTGGTGTTGAGAGACACACCCTAGTCACCGAGGAGATCATACAGAGCTTCCATCGATCTTTAGCAATAGTTACACAGGTTGCAACAACAAGGATGCACTTATTTAGGGTGAGGGCACAGTTTCCGAGGAGACTTAAAGATTTGACTTGTCCCAGCTAGGGAGAATCCAATGATTCCCTTCCGACCCAATTGAGAGGAAGGCAGGGCGTATCTATTGATTGGTTTCTCGTCAGATTCTGACAAAGAAATCATCTTGGGTGCATCATTTAGCTAGTGAGGGTGCGATAATTGGGGAAGATGCATTTAGGGTTCCCGAGAGATCACCAAATCAAATCCATGGAAACCTTTATAACCCATTACAGAGGGGACTAGGGCACTCGGTTTGAGACTATTAAAGCTAGATTTTGACGATGGAATCTCTAGGGCGCAATTGTTGGCAGCATTTGGAGTGCATTCCTCTAGGGGGATCCATCTAGGGTTCGTATAGATTAGCATAGGGTCGATCTTCAGTTGAACAAACACTGAGAGTGTGCATGAGGTCAAGGCGGATTGTTTGGGACATATTCCAGGTAGATCCGAGGAGTTTAGCCACCAGGGTGAACTTTCCAGTCTTGCAGCAGTTTTCGTATGTGTTATCGTAGTATGCAACAGATCCTACAACTCATCCATTGATCCAACAACCTTCTTCTATTTCCAGGTATCATTGTTTCAGTTTTATTATTGTATTCTGGCTCAGATCCTTTTGTCTCTAATGTAGCTGAGAGATTTATTTTACTTAGCCGCATGCGACATTATACCCAGTCATTTTCATAATACATTGTTGTAGTTGTTTTGTGTCTTTATCTTTTGTGTACTTGCCAATATATTGTTAAACAACTATAATCACATGCAAAATCACCATGCATGTTAAAACCAATCACTAAACGCATCCATAAACCTAAAGTGTATCATTTTCGACAAAACATATTCATTAGTAGAGCGTTTATTCCGATCTGCAGAATTAAGGATATTACAGTGGTATTAGAGTTTTAGTCCTACTAGCCTATGACTAAAGTCGATGAGTTCGTCAGAGAGCCTAGAGGGTTGTGAGCACGTGGGTGACAAATATGTCATCACAACATATGCAGGGAGAGGAGACCTAGATTAGATTATCCCCCCTTTCCTCCCAATTCAGAGGAAGAGGAAGAGGCGCATAGGGAAGCAGAGAGAATTGTAGAGCATGAGGCAAAGAGGATGATGGGAGATGGGTTTGAGAGGCCAGAAGGCAGTGGCGAAGCACCCATGGACCTAGATGCAACTTTCATGCAGGTTATTAGCAATTCAATGATCAATCAGGAGGCCATGACTCAATCCTTGGCACATAGGGTCGATACGTTGGCTACATGAACCACACTAGGCACACAAGCCCCACATGCAGCGTAGGGTAACTCAAGGGCATGCAATAGACCCCATTCACCTACTCTCACATACACTTATTTGAGTAGGATTCCCGGGCTATTATTCCCCAACTTCCAGAGGGCACTCCCAACAACAACACAACAACCAATAACATAGAGGCAACCCACACAAACAGAGGATATTGTCGAGTATAGGAGAGAGTATGAAGCATCGGGATCATATTTTCATCAGGACATGACCCTAGTCGAGTATTGTGGACTCAATCTCGGGAACCATCCCAAAGATACTCAGAGGGGAGGACAACAACAACAGGGGCATAACATAGACTTCATCTAGAGGGTTGGTAAACTCACTATACCTTCTTTCGACGCATCATCCAAATGCATTGCCATAGCTTGGGTACAAAAACTGGATACGTACTATAAGCTCAACCAGATGACAGAGACTGAGGCCATCAATTTTGCTACCCTGCATTTGGAGGGTGATGCACATGAGTGGTGGCATCATGGACTGGTGACATTGGGTCACCGTCACATCACTTCTTACAGGGAGTTCACCGACATAATCATGGACAAGTTTGACAAGAGGGATCCAGAGATCCAATTCAGGGACTTAGCTCAGTTGAGGCAGACTGGCATGACATAGGCATTCATTACAGAGTTCCAGAGGGTAGTTGTCGCAGTGACAGATATTTCAGATCCCAAGTTAGTCATGCTTTTCACAGAGGGGCTCACAAAACCCTTGAGAGGATGGGTAAAGGCCTATAGGCCTTACACATTATAGGATGCCATCCTATGCACTAGATATCTAGCAGAGTCGGTGCCAAAAACTAAAATTTTCTCCAAACCCTTTGTGCCATAGAAGGACAGGGAGAGGAAGCCATTCCAAAGAGAATGGAAGGGCAAGGAAAAGTTGGATGATGACACGAGGCGAGAGCTTATGAGGAAGAATCTATGCTTCACCTACATGAACCCTTGGGTCCTAGGCCACAAGTGCATGGGAAAGGGAGAGATCCATTATATTGAGGTGGCAACAGACAATGTGGACAGTTATGAGGGGGAACAAGACAGTTGATCCACTAGCTCAGAGGAGGAGCCACCACAGGAGAAGGAGCAGCCTCCATGGAGACCACCGACACTGGTAGGTGCCCCACCATTGGTAGTACCACATCCTCATGAGAAGGATAACAGACGGGCACCAACAAAGGGAGGAGTCACAACGACCCTTTCTGGTATTCTCAGGTATGACACCCTCTAGATCAGAGGGACTATTCTGGGACAATGAGAAATAACCATGATAGATGGTGGGGCCACCCACAACTTCATTGATGCTTCATTGGTATTGAGACGAGCACTTAAGATAAAGGAGTTTGAGGGGTTTGATGTTGCAGTAGCAGATGGCCACATAATGGAGTGTATGGACATAGTCCCGGACTTGGAGGTAAAGCTAGGTAACTACATCATGATAGACACATTTTGTGTAGTTGACCTATCTGATATAGATGTGGTGTTGGGAGTCCAGTGGTTGATCACCTTGGACAAGATCATGACCAACTACCAAACCCTTGAGATGGGGTTCAGAGATAGTGAGGGGAAGAGGATTGTGCTGAGGGGCATGTCGACAGGGCCACCCATGACAATTTCGTCCAAGAGGATGGAGAGGGTCTTCATGCATGGGGATGTAGCTTATGCAGCAGAGTGCTTGATCACCACACGGAGGGATTCAAAGGGTTAGCAACAATATCAGACAAAGATCAAGACTTTGTTGGGGCGACATCAACAGGCTTTTGGTCCGATTCCACCAGAGAGACCACCAGACAGGGGGTTTGAGCACACCATTGAGTTGGAGGAGGGTGCTAAACCCATGATTACAACACCATATCATCATCCTCGAAGGTTCAAGGATGAGATAGAGAAAACAATCAAGGAATTATTAGCGATGGGACACATCAGACACAAAAGTAGCCCATTCGCTTCTTCAGTTGTCTTAGTCCTGAAGAAGGATGGTACCATAAGGATGTGTATTGATTACTGGGATTTGAACAAGAAAACCATCAAAAACTGGTATCATATCCCACGCATTGATGATTTGATGGATGAGCTGCATGGGGAAATTTTCTTCTCTAAGATTGATCTATGCTCTTGATATCACCAGATCCGCATTTGGGAGAAGGACATAGAGAATATGACATTCAGATGCCACTTTGGCCATTTTGAGTTTCTGGTTATGCTATTCGGGCTAACCAATTCTCCAGCTACATTTCAGTCTTGAATGAACCATATTTTTCAGGGATCACTTGAGGAAATCAATATTGGTATTCCTCGAAGACATCTTGGTCTACATCAAGACATGGCAGGAGCACCTGAGGCACTTGGATGAGGTATTCAACATCATGGAGTCCCAATCACTATATGCCAAGGAGTCAAAGTGTGAGTTTGACATGAAAAATATGCTCAGTTTGGGCCTGTTATCCCCATTTTGTGGATAACTAAGGATATTATGTCTCGAGGCCCTCAGGTTGCAGATATGGAGTACCGAGAGACTACACGACCAATAATATCCTTTTGCATAGATGGAGACCCTTCTCAGCACCACAGAGGTCGCATATTTTCAGATGGCATCCACCACATCAGTTGTCTTCTGGAAGGTAGTGGGCCTTGCTCCATGAGGTACAAGTCAGTATTATGGTGAGCATAATTTCAATATTTAAGGCATTTGAGTATGGTGTATCTTAGATTGCTCTATATTTCATGATATATGCTTGGACATTATGTCTCTTTCCTTGCTTCACCTTGGTGGTTGACATTGTTCCCTAGTAAGTGGTCTTACTTGGGGATGGGTTTTCTACTAGGAACTCCCTTGAAGAGCCATTGTATTGTTCCCTACCATACTTACCACTTTCCATCACTATTCCCCCCCATTTCCTTGTCTCTTGGGATTTTAGGGTGTATTGACCCAATAAGGGGTTGTCCCTCATTCTATGGGAAGAAGGGGATAAAGGCCTAGAGGGATTGATGTTGGGTAAAAGATAAAAGCCTATGTATGAACCTTCTAGATGCTTCGCCCATGGATTACCCAAGAAAGCAATGAAACACTTGTCTTTGAGTAAATGGGTACCCATTATAAAATATGATTAAAAAATGCTTAAAAGGTTAGTTGGAGGATAGGAGGTCTCATCACGAGCTGGCCTATCATGTCCATGACTATTTAGTGGTATGAAATTACTATCATCTGGTCACCGATCCAGGGCAATGACTCTTAGTTGCATAACTAAGAGAAAAGGGGTCTCATCACAAGCCAACCTTCTCATTTCCACTAGGTGTTTGTGGGTGACACTTCCATTATCTGGACACCACGCCAGGGCAGTGGCCTTCAACCTTTCCTTAAATATATGAAAGAATGAAAGAATGGAAAAATAATGAGCTTGGAAAAAATGCATTGTAGATGAAGGTACCACACACCCTCTACAAGGCACCCATGCATGAGACACTACCACCTCTTGTATGTCATGAGCCCTATGCACATTGAGTCTTGACCCTAACCACTTCACCCACTTTACATGGCTTAGAGAGGGATCTCTTGGAAACTCTCCTTGACCTAGGGTAATATCTATCCAATAGGACACCTCATCAACCCTCCCATATTCAAGCTTGACAAGTCCCATGATGTCTTTGAGCACTTAATTGTTTGATATAGTGATCTTTGAGGCACATGTTGAGGTGGCTCATTTATTTATTAGTTTCACTTATCATGATGTTACGAATTGATATCCTTGGAGGGTATGCTTATTTGTCTTTGCAGGACCTAGTTGGTGGACAATTTTGGAAGAACAAGCCTGGCTTGGGCTTCCATGGGGCTTGAAACCCATAGGTGGATTCCAAGGGCCTGCATGCCGGATGAGAAATATCAAACTTTGAAGGCCTAAAATATGACTTGGACAACATAACCTAGCCCCCACATGCCAAATGTTTTGCCTAGGAGAGGAAAAACGTCACTTCTAGAGGCTTGACGTCACCTAGGGGGGTTAGGGTTTGGTGGTGTGGTTGATGCATTGGCACTTGGACATTTTGAGGAGAGTTGGGCTTTGACCATGAAGGAAGTGACTTGGATGCTTGACATGTGGCTTTGGAAAGCCTAGCCACCCTCCTCCTACGCCAACGACTTGCTCTTAGTGCCAAAACATCCCCTAAAGGGGTGACGTCCTTCTAAAATTAGGGTTTTCTTATGTGCAAAAGTGAATTTTAAATGAATTGTTTAATATTACTTTGTTGAGGGGGAAATATTAGGGTTGTTGACCCCTAGTCTTGTGGTTTACCCCTAATTATGTGGACAAACTATCTTAGTGACATTTTGTATAAATAAGAGATCACAAGATCTCTTTATAACATAACTCTCCCTCTTGTGAGAGGCTCTTGGACTGAAATTTTCACTACACTTGGAGTATTTTTCCTCTTGTGCCATGAAATAATTCTTTTTGGTTATGGTTTGATGATGATAATGATGTGTTATCTCTAGAAGGTCATTCTCTTGCTTTTGTGGAGGTTTACTTTGGCATGTAAAAGCTTTTTCTTGAATGGTATGGTCTATGTACTTTGTTATTGTCATTTGTGATTCAAGTAAGGTTGTTTTGGCCAAGGCTAGATAGGGAGTATAAAGATATACAGCTGTATTCTAGTTTCCACCACTTTATCAAGCTTTTTTGCAAGGGTTTAGGTTAGGAAGTAAGAGGATTTACACCCCTCATCTTCAAACCATAGCTAGGTTACTTGCCTTGGGAAGTAAGAGGATTTACACCCCAAAAGATTTAGTAACCCTAGTTCTTTCTTCTTGACCCAATTAACCCATAACCAAAGGCACTAATCTTGCATTGGAGAAATAAATTTCTACCTTGGCAAATGTGATTCTTTCAAGTTTTAAATCTCTCTCTTTTGGATAATGATCTTGATGCCTTGGGGATTATTCCTCCCTTAGGGCGTCCTCTTTCTCCCACAAATTCTTATTATTGTACTAAATTGTTTCTTACAACCATTAGGGTATAGAAAACTCTAATGCTAACCGCTAATATCTCACAAACTAACCCTGGACTAAACCTCTAACTTTGCTAGTTTAACCTACTAACCTAGGTGCATCTATTGGGATAACTTTTGGCAGTTTTTGATGGTCAGATTTGTTGTTATACTTCATTGAATGCTACAACCACAAGGCTGATATACTTTTGTAGAAATTTACTTTTGTGACAACCATCTTTATTAAGTCTTGAAGTGTTATTTTCGGTCCACATTGGTTACTAGTTTAATTGCTGACATTACTAACTAGTCTAGATCTTTTACTTGTTGATTTGGATATAATCTATTGTTGGTATAACTTCTGCAAAATAGGGGAAACAAGATTAACTTTCTGATCCACTTGATATATTGCTTTTCATTTGTATTTTTCTTATGTCTCGGGCAGATACAATCATATGGCAAAGCAACACATTCTTTGGGGCAACATTACTTGGTCAACAAGGCATCTCCCTTTTCCTCTTTTCCACTTAGTATACTGACTTTTAGGGGCCTCTCCATTACCTTTTCCTTTCTTCTTTCCTTTCCCCTATGGTATTTTGGATCGCTTCCTAGGAGTGACCTTAGTCACCCCCAAGTGCGAGACCTACATCGAGGTGACTTTGGGTGTAGTGTTCCATAGTTATAGCACTTGCTTTTGTGGTTGGGTCGGGATTTTCCCAACCTACAACTTGTGAGATAACATGGCCACATTATCAATGCACATGGGGTATAGGTGCACCGGAATAAGATTAGGGCCATTTTGGATTGGCCAACGCCCAAGAACATGACATAGTTGAGGATTTTTTTTGGGCTATGAAGCTATTACATGAGGTTTGTGAGAGGTTTTTCACAGTTGGGAGCACCACTCATCGATCTCACCAAACACCAGGCCTTCGTATGGACTGACGAGTCACAGAAGGAATTTCATCACATGAAGGAAGTCATGGGCACATGCCCAATATTAGCATTGTCGGACTTCACGTTGTTGTTTGTATTGGAGTGTAATGCATCAAGAGAGGGGATCAGAGCAGTGTTGATGCAAGGGGGACACTCTTTTGTGTTTGAGATTAGGAAACTCAGTCATCCTGAGAGGCTGTACTCGATATATGATAAGGAAATACTGACAATCATGCATGCCTTGACCAAATTAAGATAGTACTTGGTGGGAAACAAATTTGTGGTCAAGACAGATCATAAAAACTTGAAGTATTTCCTTGACCAAAAGGATCTCAGTGAGCATCAACAAAAGTGGGTGACAAAGGTTCGGGCCTTTGATTTTGACATAGAGTATGTCAAGGGTAAGAAGAACAATGTGGCCAATCCATTGTCTAGGAGACCAACAACTTGTTCTCTGATGGAGATTTCAGTAGATTGGAAATCCCATTTGTTAGTGGAATATTCAAGGACAAGTTCGCTTGTGAGATTTTGGATGGGCATGTATAGGGCAATAGGTACAGAGTCATTGACAACGTCATCTTATACAAAGATTGAGTCTACATAGTGTCAGGATCGGGTCTCAGGAAGAAGATTTTTGTTGCAGTACATGAATCCCCACTAGTAGGCCATCAAGGGTTTTTCAAAACCTACAGGCATGTCATAGAGAGGTTCTCTTGGAAGGGCCTCAAACAAGATGTGATGTGACATATCAGTGAGTGCATGAATTTTCAGCAGAACAAGTCAGAGTAGACTCTTCCAACAGGGTTACTTCAACCACTTCTCATTCTAGATCAGAAATGGAAAAACATCTCCATGGACTTCATTACAGGCCTACCCAAGGTGCAGGGTAAGGATTGTATCTATGTAGTGGTCGACGAGTTGACCAAGTTTGCACACTTTTATGCCATTCTGACATATTAAAACACAGTACAAGTGGTTGAGATTTTTTTCAGAGAGGTCTTCAAACTTCATGGGTTTCCATAGAACATCATCAGTGACAGGGACAATTGGTTTATCGACACGTTTTGGAGGGAGATATTCAAATTAGCGGGGACAAAGTTGACACCCAGCACCAGTTACCACCCTCAGAATGATGGGCATATAGAGATAGTCAACAAGTGGGTTGAGGGCTACTTGAGGAACTATGTGAACGAACAACACATAACATGGGTGAGGTGGCTACATCTAGGAGAGCACTGCTACAACACCACCTTCCACATGTCCATCGACATGACCCCCTTCTGAGCATTATATGCGTATGAGGTTCCCACTTTGATTTACTTGGTTTTTGGAGATAGTCAGGTGCCCAAAGTCAAAGGCTGGATCGTAGAGAGTTAGGAGAATCTCAGGGTACTCAAAGAGAATCTGCAAACAACACAGAATCGACAAAAGGTGAGTGTAGACAAACACATGACATAATGTAGCTTTGAAGTTTTGGATTTGGTATTCTTGAGGATGCAACCTTACAGACAATAATCTCTAAAGAAGAGTGGGGTGGAAAATCTCAAGCCCAAGTTCTATGGGCCTTACAAGATCACACTTAGGGTAGGCGAAGTTGCCTATGAACTAGAGCTACCAAAGTGGAGCCGAATTCATAATGTGTTCCACGTTTCTTGTCTCAAGAAAGCAGTGGGACAATTCATCAACACTTCATAGGTGATTTCACCTTTGGATGAGGAGGGGAAATTGGTGTTGGTCCTGTTGTCACAAGAGTTGGTTCTAGGTTGTAATAGAGCCAAACCTTAGCACATTTTAAATGAAATAAATTTGGTCACTCAGACTTGACTTAGGTTGCATGCAAGTAAATTCCGAGATAACCTTGAACCACTTTTGATTGGAAACTTCCCCTTCCAACCCAAGAGGGATCTCTTGAAAACATGTCACAATAGGATATTCAATAAGCTTAACAGTGGGCAGGTCTATGGGTAACATAAAGTTTTTGGTTTTTAGGGTTGGTGAGTTGGACTAGGAGGTAGTCCATTGGGAATGGAGTCAAATGATCAAGCAAATAATAAGAGTGTTTCGGTGATGGAAATCCATGGAACAGAGGTGAGGTAGAAGCTGATTACAGAGAGAAAGATTTATAAAAGTATGGCAACAGAATAGAGAGAAAACATATCAAAATGCAAGGAGCACTTAGCAATGAGTGAATTCCAAGCATAAATCAGTGGAAAGAGATGGTTGGGACAGAGCATCTATCCAAGGATGAATTATGAACCTTCATATATCTATAAGAAACAACCCATAACATGTCCTGCAATAGAGCATCTAACAAACGAATGAATTCCATTACAAACACAATCACAAATAGAGAAGAAAATGGAAATAAAACCAAGTGAAATGATGCGAGAACAAAGCAATAAGACATTCTCTATGAACAAAACCACAAGAATCTCTGTTGTAGATCGAAAATGACTCTGCACTCTTATATTAAACATGAAAGCAAAAAATTACAGTCCCATGAGTACTACTCCCCCTCCCTTTAGGTCCTTTTACAAATATGCCTCATATATGTATTGAGGTCGAAATCCTCTCTAATCTAAAAGATAACAACATTTACAACTAATTCTTGAAACTTTCTACCATAGAAAATGGGCCAAACTGCCGAAAACTAGGGCTGCAGTTATGGCTCTGTATCTCTCGAATCGCGACAGCTGTGTATAAAATGAAATAGGCTTTTGTGCATATGTTTATTCTAAGCAAAAACCTCTCACAGTTCCCTGAGATTCCTTTTCCTTTTCCCCAAATCTGCATTTAACAAACATGTGTCAAAACAGGAAAATATGAAATCCAAAAATTAGGGTTCGGAGATGGATTCGATTATCCCAAACTGTGACACCTGTAGGAAAAATGAAAGAGGCTAATGATCTCTGATGTGTTAGGTAGAAAATCCTCCAACCGTTTCTCAAAATGATACTCCAGTCGCTCAGAATCCTCATTTGAAAATGATGACTCAGCACAATAAAAAATGCCACATTTTTTAAAACGAACCTTATATTGAGGGGGACTTTTGACTGCCTTACCAAGCTCAAAATTAAATTCTGAAGACACCACTGGACAACTTAGGATTTGTAGATGTCGATCGACTATTCGAACATGAAAAACAACCTCTTCACGGCTGAGAAAATTGCATTTTTCTAAAACAGTTTTGCATATGACTGGAGTCCCGATTTCGAGTTTTCAGGATTCGGGGAAACGAAGCAGTGGTTATTGAAATCTCCACGTCGGCCAAATCCTCGAAATAGATTTTGGATTTTACATTGCACTCTTTCGGGCCTTCGGGTTTCAAGTATCATGTCCTCAAGAGTTATGACATGCAAGGAATCCCAAATCGCAAAGGGATTAATTAGACAATAATCATTTGTTTTAATCTCTTAATTAATCACAATAATTAATCTTTAACCTTTCGTGGATTTAAGTGTTGGGACTTCGATAATACTTGACACGAGAAATCCAGAATCACGAAATTGCGATGATATTTATTAATGTTAATCTTTCTTAATCTTTATTTGACCCGGCTTATCCTTTAATACTTTAGTGAATTCGAGGATCGGGGTTGTAGTTATTAAAATATCTACGTTGGCTGAATCCCTGACGACAAAAAACCCGGACTTGTGAGATTTTTCTCCATGTGGTTTAATGCTCAATGTATGTGGTTGTTCCACTGCCAATGCTTCCATTCATTCTCCTTGTGACTCAACGCTCGAACATATGGTACATTTCTTTGATTCTCACGTGAACCCTGTCTTTGGATTTTTCATGAGTTGGCTTGTGATTTTTATACTGCTGTGGCATGTGGGGCTGGTTTCGGCATTATTTGATTGAATATGACAGGTAGAGAACATTCAGTGATGCGCGTGACAGACAGATGGTCGTTTTCTCATAACTACACTTTCGGTAGTTAAACACTATAATTTTTTTCTCTCCTAAGTTACTGAAAGCCAAAATTTCAATATTGTTACAACAGAGGCTCCATCTAGCAATGGTGCTTTCTTGCAAAGCGCCAAGAACAATAGACCACATGCCTTCATCCATTGGGCGACCTGAAATCATCCTTATCAAACTCTGAACTCTGTCACTTTACTTGAACCTTTTTGAAACAAAAAACCACTTATGCATTCATTGGGCTATGGAGTCATAATGTCTTAAATCAAAACCATATAGGATGCCAAACTGAACTGAAAACGTACTTAAAACCACTGTTGTACTCTAATGCTTAAAGTCAAGCTTATTTATATACATCACCTACTCTAATTGATATCACTATTTTTTTTTTCAAGTATAGGAAAACTTCCAAATCAATCAAGTGAGTATCTGACTAACAAACTTAATTATACTTCCATCTTTGAGCAGAAGGATGACAGGAGCAGCTGCAAATTTCAAAACATGCCCTGGGAGCAGGTACTTATAGTTTTGAAATTCAGACTTCAATAAGTTGGAAATAACAAATTCAATCCCCCATTTTGACTCCATATAAACTGCTACTGGATCATAGAAGGGAAGATATATACCACTTTCACAATTAATCCATACTTCCTCCTGTTGGGCAAGCTGTCTGAAATGTTTTTGTGCACTTTGTCCACTGTTGATTTTTTCTTCCACTGGTGCAAAAATGTTGCATTGAAACTTACTGGTCTGTTGCTCAATGGTTGCTAAATAGGGAGGAGAGATCAATTGTTTTAGTAACCCCTCCTTATGTCCTTCATTTGTTGTCCAAAGATCTTCTTGGTAGCTGTCATACATAGGTTGATCTCTTTCATGATGTTTCTGATTGCTTTCTTGTTGAACCAAAGTTTCTTGTTGCTCATCATCTTCAGAAACACTTTTATCACATTCATCAAACAAAGGAGGACTGTTGTAAATTTTTGTGTGTGATGAAAAATAAATTTGCTCTTCTTATTCTTCTGGATATTCATCATAAACAGGTTCATCAGATAACTCAGGAGTGTCATCAGTCAGACAAATGCTAGGAATATCAATTGTGAAGCTATCTATCTCAGATCCACACTCCTCCAAATCATAGTCTAAAGCATCTTCGAACAACAAACATTCTTCAAGGTTATTAAATATGACAACCCTATCTTCTTCATGAAACAAAACAACGTCTACAAGATGATCCTCTAGCCGGAAATCATCATCATAAATTGGTTTACTAACTTCCTCTAAAGTTCCATGGCTGTCATGATTTAAACTTAGATTTTCATTTTCAGTAATAGAAGAAGTTTCACTCACATGTTCAGAACTATGTGAATGTTGCAGATCTATGTAAGCAGGGATTGCAACATCATTGTTCAGGAGCAGATCTATCTCTTCTTCTGTTAAAGAAGGAGGTGGTCTATGCAATTTCTGGATCAAGCAACTATTGTTTTCTTTCTCTTCTGCATGTTGACCATGATGCTAAATATCTTCTTCTTGAATGTGATCACAAGAGCTATCATGTCCTACTTTTTTATCAACCAACTCTTCTTCATACTGATTATCTTCATCGACTTGAGAAATTTCTGATATTCCTTCCTCCTCTTCAAGAAGATGTGTTTGATCTGTTTGTCTTATGAATTCATATTACAACAATCTTCAAAAAGTATTTCAACTGAATAGATTCTTTTACAATGCTGATGAAAAAGTATGTGAAAATCTTTCAATGAAGGAATACTGGAATGAGGTAAAGATTTATACCAGAGTCTAGCATCTCTTTCCAATGAAAACATAAACAATTTCATGAGGACATCTTCATGATGTATATTTAATTCATCCATAAGCTTGTGGAATTCAAAGAAGTGTTGGGCGGGATTGTCGTCCGCACATTCTCCAAATTTAGGAAGGACATCTTCCCAAACTTTAATGTCAAGAACAATGTTTGGAAAACCATAAACATTTGCAAAGTCCAGAGGAGCAAACCTTGCAGCAATCCGAGCGGCAAACGAATCCGACATTTTGAGACCAGTGGAGTTTCCAGTGAATCATGTAGAGTCTTCGAACCAAGAAGTTGCCAGGTGAATGATCACAGCCAATTGAATGCCTATCCCTTGTTCACCATAAAGAAATAGATCTGAACTTTTTTTCGTAATCCCAGGGAAGATAACTTCTTTCCTCCATTCCCCGACAACAACGCCATAAAATGTTGTTGCAAGAGTTGGTTCTAGGCTGTAATAGAGTCAAGCCTTAGCACATTTTAAATGAAATGAATTTGGTCACTCAGACTTGACTTGGGTTGCATGCAAGTAAATTCTGAGATAACCTCGAACCACTTTTGATTGGAAACTGCCCCTTCCAACCCGAGAGGGATCTCTCGAAAATATGTCACAATAGGACATTCAATAAGCTTAACAGTGGACAGATCTGTGGGTAACAAAAAGTTTTGGGTTTTTAGGGTTGGTGGGTTGGAACAGGAGGTAGTCCATTGGGAATGGAGTCAAATGATCAAGCAAATAATAAGAGTGTTTCGACGATGGAAATATATGGAATAGAGGTGAGGTAGAAGCTGATTACAGAGAGAAGGATTTATAAAAGTATGACAACAGAATAGAGAGAAAACATATCAAAATGCAAGGAGCACTTAGTAATGAGTGAATTCCAAGCATAAATCAGTGGAAAGAGATGGTTGGGACAGAGCATCTATCCAAGGATGAATTCTAAACCTTGAGATCTCTACAAGAAACAACCTATAACATGTTCTGCAATAGAGCATCTAACAAATGGATGAATTCCATTACAAAAACAGTCACAAATCGGGAAGAAAATGGAAATAAAACCAAGTGAAATGATGTGAGAACGAAGCAATAAGACATTCTCTGCAAACAAAATTACAAGAATCTTTGTTGTAGATCGAAAATGACTCTGCACTCTTATATTAAACATGAAAGCAAAAGATTACAGTCCCAGGAGTACTACTCCCCCTCCCTTTAGGTCCTTTTACAAATATTCCTCATATATGTATTGAGGTCGAAATCCTCTCTAATCTAAAAGATAACAACAGTTACAACCAATTCTTGAAACTTTCTGCCATAGAAAATGGACCAAACTGTCGAAAACTAGGGTTGCGGTTATGGATTTGTATCTCTCGAATCATGATAGCTATGTATAAAATTAAAGAGGATTTTGTGCATCTATTTATTCTGAGCAAAAACCTCTCTCAGTTCCCCGAGACCCCTTTTCCTTTTCCCCAAATCTGCATTTAACAAACATGTGTCAAAACAAGAAAATATGAAATCCGAAAATTAGGGCTCGAAGATGGATTCGATTATCCCAATTTGTGACACCTGTAGGAAAACTGAAAGAGGCTAATGATCTCTGATGTGTTAGGCACAACAATGCTCCAACCGTTTCTCAAAATGATACTCCAGTCGCTCAGAATCCTCATTTGAAAATGATGACTCAACACAGTAAAAAACGCCACATTTCTGAAAACGAACCTCATATTTCAGGGGAATTTTGACTACCTTACCAAACTCAAAATTAAATTCTGAAGACACCACTGGAAATTTTAGGATTTGTAGATGTTGATCGACTATTCGAACACGAAAAAAGACCTCTCCATGGCTGAGAAAATTGCGTTTTTCTAAAGCAGTTTTGCATATGACTGAAGTCTCGATTTCGGGTTTTGGGGATTCGGGGAAACGAAGCAGTGGTTATTAAAATCTCCATGTCGGCCAAATCCCTGATGGCCAAATCCCCAAAACAAATTTTGGCTTTAACATTGCACTCTTTCGGGTCTTCAGGTTTTGGGTATCATGTCCTTAAGAGTTATGACATGTAAGGAATCCTGAATCGCGAAATCGCGATGGGATTAATTAGACAATAATGATTTGTTTTAATCTCTTAATTAATCATGATTAGCAATTAATATTTAACCTTTCGTGGATTTAAGTGTCAGGACTTCGATAATACTTCATGCGAGAAATCCTGAATCATGAAATTGCGATGAGATTTATTAACGTTAATCTTTCTTAATTTTTATTTGACCCAGCTTATCCTTTAATACTTTAGTGAATTCGGGGATCAGGGTTGTAGTTATTAAAATATCTACGTCGGCCAAATCCCCGACGGCAAAAAACCCGGACTCATGAGATTTTTATCCATGCGGCTTTATGCTCGGTGTATGCGGTCGTTCCACAGCTAATGCTTCCATTCATTCTCCTTGTGACTCAACGTTCGAACATATGGTACATTTCTTTGATTCTCACGTGAACCCTGTCTTTGGATTTTTCATGAGTTGACTTGTGACTGTTATACTGCTGTGGCATTTGGGGCTGATTTCGACGTTATTTGACTGAAGATGACAAGTAGAGAACATTCAGTGATGCGTGTGACAGACAGATGGTTGTTTTCTCATATCTACACTTTCGGTATTTAAACACTATAATTTTTTTCTCTCCTAAGTTACCGAAAGCCAAAATTTCAATATTGTTACAACAGGTCCTTGAGGAGGTTCTAGTGTGTCGAGAGCAGAGGTTGAGGAGCAGGGTCATCAAGGAGTGTTTGTTCAAGTGGAGAGGACTTCCAGTAAAGGATGCTACTTGGGAGGTAGAGCAGATTTTGTAGCACCATGGATTGGCATTCATTGAGGACAATAAATCTCGGGAAGGGAGGAATGTAATGTCCCTTTCCAAGTAGGAGATCTAGAGAGGAGGACTAAGTAGTCTAAACATCCTCGTTAGACTATAGCCAGGGAGGAACAGGGGACAACAAGGTCATTTAATGTCATTTCACTAGAGAACATTATAGTTTGAAAGTAACATTAAGTTAAAAGTGGGTAAGTGTGCCCCATTAAGTGATTTGAGCTATAGAAGGGTGCATAAGTCAATATGGAATTAGGGTTTGGAGGAGTATATGAGGAGGTAAATCGACCCAATTCCTCATTATGCATGTTTATGATTTCACATTTGAGCTCTATGGAGAAAACACAGGTTCAAGCGAATCAATGGAGATTGTGGATTCCAGGAGGAAGACACTAGTGGGATGATTTCGGTGTTGAGAGACACACCCTAGTCACTAGGGAGATCATACATATCTTCCATCAATCTTTAGCATTAGTTACACGGGTTATAACAGTAAGGGTGCACTTATTTAGGGTGAGGGAAAAACTTCTGGGGAGACTTAGAGATTCGACTTGTCCCAGCTAGGGAGAATCTAGTGATTCCCTTCCGACCCATTTAAGAGGAAGGTAGGGTGCATCTATTGATTGGTATCCGATTTCTACAGAGAAATAATCTTGGGCGCATCAGTCATCTAGCGAGGGTGCGACAGTTGGGGAGGATACATTTAGGTTCCCGAGAGATCACCAGATTAGAACTAGGGAAACCCTTTTGACCCATTACAAAGGGGCCTAGGGTGCTCATTTTGAGACTACTACAACCAGATTCTGATGGTGGAATCTCCGGGGCGTAGTTGTTGGCAGTAGTTGGGGTGCATTCCCCTAGGGGGATCCATTTGGGGTCTGTACAGATTAGCAAATGACCGATCTTCAGTTGGACAGACACCAAGAGTGTGCATGAGGTTAGGGTGAATTGTTTGAGATAGATTTCAGGCAGATCTGAGGAGTTTAGCCACTAGGGCTAACTTTCTAGTCTTGCAGTAGTTGTTGTATGAGTTGTCGTAGCATGCAACAGATCCTATAACTCATCCATTGATCCAACAACCTTCTTCTATTTCTGGGTATCATTGTTTCAATTTTCTTATTGTATTCCGACTAAGATCATTTGGTCTTTGATCTTGCCGAGAGATTTATTTTACTTAGTCACATGCAAAATTGTACCTAGTCATTTTCATAATACATTGTTGTAGTTGTCCTGTGCCTTTTTCTTTTGCGTACTTACTTATATACTATTAAAAAACTATAATCACATGCAAAATCACCACGCATGTTAAAACTGATCACTAAATGCATGTAGAAGCCCAAAGTATATTAGTTCCGACAAAAAATATGTGTCAGTAGAGGTGTCTATTCCGATCTACGGAATTAGGGATATTACAAGCTCTTACAACAAGAGACCCCATAGCCTAATTGATAAGGCACTAATATAATTTGCATTGGAGATATAAAACCATTCCATTGGTATATGTGAACTGATGAGATATTGCATTTATCTTAGTTGGAATTGATTCTACATGTTATTAGCTTGTTTGAAGCTTAAGGGAATCTCCTTTAGCCAGGTGATTCTATTGTTGTTATAAACTAATTGCTACAACCATTAGGGTTGTTGCATACTCAATCTTTAATCATATTTTACTACTCCTTCTACCGCTAGAAATTGCAAGTAATTGGTGCTAATTATTCTCTTAGTCAAGGGCTTTCATTTGGGTGCCTTGCTTGTAAATTTTAGTGGCTAGAACTTGTTGCTCTATCAAAAGTTGCTACAGCCATAAGGCTGCCCTAGTGTATTGTTGATAACATCTTTTTGCAGCCCTATTTTTCCATCAAAACCTATGTTTAGGTATTGGGATATTATCTACATGATTAGGGCTTGATTGCCCAATAATTATTTCATGTTTTAGATGATTAATTTTGCAGCTAGTAACATCTTTATTTGTTGATCTATATATTTCCATACTGCTACATTTTGGGACAACAAGGATTCTTGCTTGATTCCCTTTGATAAAAGGCTTGGTTTATGACCATCTGTCTTGTTCCTTAGTGCTAGGAGTTTTAATAGAATATTGTGCCTTCCTCCCCTTTAGAAAAATTTTACGCTTCAAGATGCTCAATATATATTAGATAGCTATGATAAGGGATTTGATTTGACAAATATTTGAAAGGAAAAGCCAAAAAATAAATTAGATGAGGGTAATAAATTTAATTGGCTACCTAAAGTACATATATGGAGAAATTCCTTCTTTATTTACTAAGTTAGTGGGGGAATCTTGCACTAAGTATTTTTACACCTACATGGCATGCAATATTTATGAGGTTAAGAAATACAATAATGTTTTTTGGGAGGGGTCAAGTTATCAATAACACCATTTGTTGATAGTTTTATAGATATCAACACACTTTAGTGTCATGTTACTTCTTATGTCCTCTATGCCATATCCTTGTGGAACACCTCCCTAGAGTTCCCCAAGAAGAGAACCATTGACATACAAAAGGAACCTACTCAATTTTGGCAACCCATGGTATTAACACATAAGTACATTACTAATTTTTATCAACCATGAGAGAAAGTTTGTTTGGGATTAACATTTGCTTATAAGACGATACCTAATATATTGAAAGGTGGTACCAAGAGTTTGTTAAATAGTATAATAGGCATGTTCTTTCAAAATTCTATATCTACATTAGGGCATACAGATTTTGTGCAACAAAACTTTGTTTTTGATATATTTGATTTAATTGAATTGAGTACAAACACTATGAAGATCACCAATGTTTTTTTTTGGAGATACAAAATTGTGGATATCACCAATGGTTTTCTTGGAGACACAACACTATGGAGATAACCAATGGTTTTCTTGGAGACACATAAAATATTGCCTTTCTCTATCTTTGAAATTAGAGGTCAGAGAATAGTAAATGAGAGTTAGATGCTTGCCACATCAAAATATTTAGACAAATTTACACTACATATTACAAGATTTTAGGCGATTCGAGTTCAAAATTACTACCTAAATTGATTCCAAAATAGTTCAAAATTGATTTCTTCAAATTTTCACACATTTTTTTCCCATTTCAGATGAAATTTAAGTGGCAATTTGAGATTTTATCATCATGATTTAAGTTGCAACCAGATTCTCATTAATTATAGTGTCTATTTTGAGAGTGCTTTAGCATCAAAAGGTTGATATTGCATCTAAAAATTATGATGAAAAACTTAGGTCAAAATAACATCAAAAGTAGTGTCATTTTTAAAGATGATTATAACATTGATCATAGTATTGATTCTAATGTTGAAATGAGGATGAAGTAAATCCTAAAATTTGAACCTTGTTTATGTCATAATTGTAAACCATGTGTACATATAATAACATTCTTACTGGCATCTTATTTTAGTTATTAAAAGGGGCTCATTTGCAACCATATTAAAGTTCAAAT
>JZKD02S1676876.1:131014-143073 GCA_000966675.3 Picea glauca
CTCCCACCCATCTCCATGAGTTTCATTTTACAATTGATTATATATCTATTGATGCCCATGATCATTTTGTCCTTGACTTATCTTTGTCATTTCACATGATTAATCACATGGGGAGATACTTTGATGGGATGATCAACTTGTTGCACTAGTTGTATGACTTCACCTAACATCATCTATCACCTGATCTCCAGGGCCCTAAGTCCCCAAGTAAGGAGGTAGGTCATCTTGATTTCCTTGCATTTTGTATCTTGATTGCTCATGTTAGTTTAGATGCATTTCATATTTCATTTTTCTCTACTTGCATATTGATTTCATGTTTAGTTTAGAATTTTTTGAAAAAATGCTCAAATTTTCTTTTCTAGATTAGTTTCCATTTTTTATTTTTATGGACGAAGGGTGATATAACCACCCTAGGTTTTATGGTTTTTTGTTTCAGTGTAGGCACAAGTCTACCAGGAGATGTTGCGGTTCTCATGCACTCTACGGTGAGCACATGTACCCAAGTAGGAGCCAAATGTTCTCCCCATTTTGTGGGATAACTAAGAAGATGATGTCTCAAGGCCCTCAGGTTGTAGATATGGAGTGCCGAGAGACCACATGACCAACAACGTCCACTTGCAAATACAAAATCCCACTCTATCACCACATTTCGATCCATTGTCAGCCCATCCACCACACCAACTAGCTTCTGGAAGGTAGATGGGTCTTTCTCCATGTGGTACAAGTCAGGTATTGTGGCAGGTAATCACCCTAATATTTGAGGCATTTACACATGTTGTATTTAAGTTGCTTTTGATTATAGAACACATGCTTGGACATTATGATTTTAACCTTGTTTCACCTTGGTGAGTGTCATAGATTTACTAGTAAGTGGCCAACCTTTGGGGAAGTTTTGTGACTGGGGGTCCCTTAAAGGGTTATCATACCATTCCCGACCATACTTATCACTTTCTACTCATTACACTCCCATCATATTGTCCTCTCCTAGGTCCTTTGAATTTATTGACACAAGAAGGGCATGTAAATCATCTCATGGGAAGAAGGAGTTGAAGGCCCAGAGGGATTGTTATTGGCTAAAAAGATAAAAGCTTAGATATAAACCTTCTAGATGCTTTGCCCAGGGATCCATGAGAAAGCAATGAAACACTTCTCTATAAGAAAAGGGGGACCTACAAAATAAATGATAATGAATGCTTAAGGGGTTAGTTGGAGGATAGGAGGTCTCATCACGAGCCAACCTATCATGCTCATGTGTATTTATAGTTTTGAAATTACCATCATCTAGTCACCAAGTCAGGGTAGTGGCTCTCAGTTACACAACTGAGAGAAAGGGGGTCTCATCACGATCCATCCTTCTCATTTCCGCGAGATATTTGTGAATGACACTGCCATTATCTGGACACCATGCCAGGACATTGGCCTTCAACTTGTTCCTTGAAACATGAAATAAATAACAAAGAATGAAAATAAGATGGGTTTGGAAAAAGTGCATTTCAAACGAAGGTGCCACACACCCTCTACAAAGGCACCCATAAATGAGATAATACGAGCCCTTATATGTCATGAAACTCATCAACCTATGAAGTCTAAACCCATTCCACCACCTAATCCACTACATAACCTTGAAAGGAAATCCTTGGGAGCATCTCCTACTTGAGGGCTTTGGTCTACCCAATAGGACTCCTATGACACCCCTCCCATACTTAAACTTGGTCAATTGTATAGGGTTTTTGAGCATTTGTTTTATTTGATGAGGTAGTTTTGATGCACGTGTTTAGGTGCCTTGCTTATTAGATGTGATTTACACTTGTCATGATATATTTGACTTGAGATATTTGGAGGGTGTACCCTTATGTTTTGCAGAACCTTGCTTGGTGGCCAGTTTTGGGAGAACAAGCCTAGCTTAGGCTTCCATGAGGCGAGAAGCCCACATGATGGATTCTTAGGGCCCGCATGCCAGATGTCAGAGACATGGATTTGGAGGCCTATAAGACATCATGACAGACCTAACCTAGCCCCTACCACCCAAACGACTTGCCTAGGAGAAGCAAAACGTCACCTCCTTGAGAGTTGACGTCATGAGGGGGCTAGGGTTTGGTGGTGACAGAGTTGCACATTGACACTTGGTATATTTTCACTGGATGAGGAATGGAGAAGTCTTAGCACATGATGAGGAGGCTCAAAGAGCCACAACGACTTCCACATCTTCTCCAACGACTTTCTCAAGTGCCAAAATGACCCCTAAAGGGGTGACATCATCTTGTTCTAGGGTTGTTGATCCGGATTATGTTCAGAATGAAATGAAAGCAGAGAAATTACAACGAAATACTCATGAAAATTTCCAGAAACAGAGAAATGTAACAATACTTGATTTCTATTAATGAAATAATTGTAAAGAGACTATAAAAATACAGAGTACAAGACTCACTAGAATGGTGGCAGCTTTATCTTTGAGAAGAGATGTGACGACTGCGCTCATTCGCAAGAAGATGATTACAATGAGGCTCTGACGACCCTTTTATGTTAAACAAGAATGCCAAAAACCCAGACATCCAAAAACCTAACCCTAGGAGATGATACGCCAAAAGTCACGTGGGCTCCGTTTGGGTAAGTTAGTACATTGACTTCCTGGGGTCATAACTTTTGCATACGATCTCCGTTGTAGGTGCGTGATAGCCCATTGGAAAGGTCTTTTAGATAACTATGCATTATGCCGTCAAAATCTGACTTCGTTTACAATTTGACTGTGGCACGCCAAAATAACATTGTTTAGGGCCCCAAAATGACCCTAGAAGTACATCAAGATGTGATGACATGAATACATACAAAATAAGCCAGTTGGATTAGGTGGCAGGCCACCAGTATTTAGCTGGAAGATGTGTAGGGATTTAGACAACCCCGGAAGGGTAAAACCCTCAATTACAAAGAAGTATAGAAGAACATGTTGAACTAAAAACTGACAAAAGGAGCCAGTTGGAACAGGTGGGTGGCCACCAATATCCACCTGGATCAATCCTCCCCCCTTAGGAAGCAATGGTCTCCATTGCGTTGAGTGCCTAGGGAAGAGGGGAAAGCTTTTTCTGAATCTGAATCTTGGTGAATTGCGTGCCTTGTTGGAGAATTTGTGCTTCTTGGCTTGTGGAAGACTATCACAACCCTGTGAATGGAGGGGTTGAATCTGTTCTACCAACCTGTTGTCTCTGGGTTGGATGGGGCATTGTGTAGGCACCATTGTAGGTGAAGAAACAATATATTCTTTCTCTTTAAAAATATGTTTTTGTTGGACAGAAGGTGTTGAGGCTGCAGTGGTTGTAGCGGTCTTCTGTGCATCCTTTGAACATACTGTGAAGAGGATGAATTTTTCCATATGAGAGATTACCTTGTGGCATTGTTTTAGTGGAGCAGTAGTCAGAACTACCTCTGCTATTCGATAGAGCTGACCTCCCAGAGTAATAATGACACTACGAGGTCTAGACTCATAGAAAGCATGACGTCTCCACATATATGGTTGGCCCAAAACCACATCACATACATCAATAGGGGCGACATCACACACCACCTCATCCTTGAAGGGCTAGATGCCATAGGACAGGCGACATTGTTGGCTGACATAGAGATCTCATTCCTGGTGAAGCCACCCGATGTTGTATGGTTGCGGGTGTGGTGTTGTCGACAACCCCAACTGTTTGACAACTTTATCTAAGATGAGGTTCTTCTAGCTTCCATTATCAACAATGAAATGAAACGGGGTCCCCTTCACCCACATCTGTGAATGGAAGAGGTGCTCCCCCTCTTCAGGATCTATTGATTCTTCTGGTTGGACTGTTGCGGTCGTGACAGTGGCAGTGGGGTCTGTGTCGATGATCTGTCTGTTTTCAATATTTTCTGGATCAGATTTCAAATCAGGGTTCGGCTTTGTGTCTTTGACCTCGACCACCAATGACTGTTTCGAGAGACATTCATTGATGTTGTTCCAAAGGCTTTTGTGGAAGTCACACCACTTCCCAGTGTCATTGTTCATCTTCCCTTTACCCCTTTTGTCCTGTGTCTTGGACTAGTTGTCTAGAGGCTGTTGGTTAGGGTTGTCTTTACCATACTTTTGTTGTTGCATATTTGTAGACCTGAATTACCATTTGTTCTGGTGCCTAAGTTTCTGCTCGATTTTGACAACATATCGATAGGAAGCTCCCAATGATGAGATGTTTAGGAAATCCATTTCGGTTTGGATGTACCTATGCAGAGCCCCACGGTATTTTAGAACAAGATGTCGCTCGTAGTCCTTGATACCCAACTTGGTGTGCAAGGTACGGAAATTATTTGTGAACTCCGTCGCTGTTTGGATCTTCTCTTACCGCAATGTGGTCCATCTCATGTACTGGTCTTCATAGTTATCAACATGATAATACTATTCTTTGACTGTATCCACAAAAGAATCCCAAGTTGGCTCGGCCCCATATATTCCAGATTCCTCTGTGGAACTTTTATCTCAATAAGTTTCCCACCAATGTTTGACATGGGGAAAATCCTTGAGGAGTGTGAAGGTGATCTTTTCCCTGTCGAAAAAATTTTGAACGGAGAAATAACCTTCAAATAGATTTAACCATTTTTCTAGGGCATCCGCATCTATCTGACCTTCAAATATGGGAATATCAAAATTAACTTGTACCTTGAAGGGAGTGGTTCCTCCAAAATGGTCGCTTGATGAAGATGCGTCTGTTTCTATCGGCAAGCGTTGAAGATTGTGTGCAAAATTCTCCATCATTTCATCCCTCCGTCGTGCGAGATATTGCTCAAGCAACAGGTTAATATAATCTTCTTCTCCAACATCTTTCTTTTCTGCCATCATCGAGGGTTTCTTGGGTGTGCGAGAGTGATTTTCCTCAAGAGAGAAAAACTAGAGACCCAATTGGCTATACCCGGACCTTGTCGAGGACATGCACTGAAAAATGATTAAGAGCAACCTACTCTGATACCACTGATCCAGATTATGTTCGGAATGAAATGAGAGCAAAGAAATTACAATGAAATACTCATGAAACTTGCTAGAAACATAGAAATACAACAATACTTGATTTCTATTAATGAAAGAATTGTAAAGAGACTGTAAAAATATAGAGTATAGGATGCGCTAGAATGGTGGTAGCTTTATCTCTGAGAAAAGATGTGATGACTGCACTCATTTGCAAGAAGATGATCACAATGAGGCTCTGAAGGCCTTTTCATGTTAAACAGGAATGCCCAAACCCCATACATCCAAAAACCTAACCCTAGGAGATGAAACACCAAAAGTCATGTGTGCCCCGTTTCAGTAAGTTAGTACATTAACTTCCTGGGGTCGTAACTTTTGCATACGATCTCTGTTTTAAGCGCATGATAGCTCGTTGGAAAGGTATTTTAGAGAAATATGAATTATGCTGTCAAAATATTACTTCGTCTATAGTTTGATTGTGGCACGCCAAAATAACATTATTTAGGGCCCCAAAATAATGGATCAGTTTCTTTTGTGTAAAAGTGAATTTTAAGATGGATTTTTTAATATTATTTTGACGCAAGGGGTAAGATAAGGGTTGTGGACCCCTTATCTTATGTATTACCCTTGATAAGTGGAAAAACTATGAGTTAGACATTTTGTATAAATAAAGATCATGAGATTCTCATTTGGAACATAACTCTCCCATTGTGAAGAGCTAAGGACTGAAATTTTCGCTACCTTGAATATTTTTGTTCTCCTATGCTATGGTATGGTGTTCTCTTTGGTTATGGACTACATGATGATGATGCGCTAGCTCTTGGAGGTCTTTCTAGCTATTTGTGGTGGTTTATCTTGACATTTTATGGTTTATATTGTTGCTATTTAGATTGGTAAGACATTTTACTTGTTGCTATCATTTGTAATTCAAGCTCAAGGTTGATTTTTGCTAAGTCTAGGTAGGGAGTATAAGTGGATACACCCATACTTTAGCTCCACCATAGATTTAAGCATATAATTATTGTTTGCACGAGTTTGCTAAGGAAGTATAAGGACATACACCCCTTAGTTTAAACCCTAGCTAGTTTACTTTCCTTGGGGAATAAGAGGATTTATACCCACAAGGAGGTAGTAGCTCTAGCACTTTACTTTGTTACCCCATTAACCCATTAATCAAAGGCACCAGTCGTTACATTGGAGAAATAAAACATTGTATTGGTAAACATGAAAAGTTGAAGTCTTGAAGATCTCTCACTTGGATATTGTTCTTTGAGCCTTAGGTTATCTTTCCTCGTTGAGGGTTGCAGAGATCTAATCCTCTAAACCTAGATAACTCCTAAACTAACCCTAGAAATTAGCTATAACTTCTCCCTAACAAACTACTAACCCTAGCGCACTTTTTAGACTAATTTAGTGTTATTTTAGTTGGTTAAATTTTATGTTATAAGGCTTGGTTTTCTACAACCATAAGGATGATAAATTTCACCGGATTAAACTTTTTGTGACAGCCTTGTTTTTATGCTAAAGTTTTGTTCTTTCATTCTTGAGTTGAAGTAGTCTTTACTAGCTAGTCTCTTGCTTATTCAACCAAAATTTTAGCACTTATTTTGCAGCCCTTATTATATTTTATATGTTGATATATATCACTGATTTCAGCTGTAATTAGGGACAACAAGATTAACTTGATTTTCCACCTAACATATTGCGTTGTATACATGATTTTCATTGTGTCTCGGGCATGTATTTTCTCTTGGTAGGTCATTAAAAGCATTGGCAACCTCAAGCAACCCTTGAGACTCATTACCTAGTTCCCTTTGGCATCTAGAAACCGTAACTTTAATGGCATCCATTCATACTTTTCATTTTTCATCTCAATTCCCCCTAGGGTCACCAAGATTCCCCCCTTGAGGTGAATACCTCACCTCTAAATTGACGGGAACACCTGCCTAAGGTGACAGTGGGTAGGTTCTCTTTAAGTTGTTTCCAATTTGGTGGTTGGGTCAGGCTTTGCCCAACCTACAACTTGTGCGATAACACATTTACATTTAATTTTATATTTACCTAATCAACTAATTTTTATTTTCAATAAGTTATCTATATATAATTTTTTTTTGCATGATGCATTTCTCAGGGAAATCCACCGAGCACTTCCCCTCATTTTGAGGAGGGTACCGAGGTTAAACCACATTTTGTAGAATCCCGTAGCTTTTTCAACAATGTACTCATTTAAGAGTTCAACATGTCACTTATGGGAATTGAACCTGGGTAGGGAGGTTAACACTCCTCCTCTCAACTCGGGGTGGCAGGTGCGGGTGGAGTTATATTCTCCCCAGGAGGACATACTATACTTACTTTGTCATGGAGCCTAGGAACAACAACAAATAATCAAGCTGAGGTGTATGCTCTTCTTCAAGGACTGTTTTTGGCCTTGTTATTGCACATATTGTAGGTTGGGCAAAGCTTGATCCAATCCACAAGAGTGAGACAACTATGGGAGTAGCTACCTACTGTCACGTTATATATATACTCCCCTTGCTTTCATGATGATAAGTCACCACAAGGGGGGAATCCCGGTGACCCTAGGGGGATTGAGATGGAAAATGTTAGAATGACCAATGAAGCCCTTATAGCTCAAATTTGTAAGTGGAAAAAGGCTTGGAAAATATTCTTGTTGATGAAGGGTTGTCACCAAAGATTTGTGTACCTGCAAGACAAAGTTAAACCTTCCTAGAACAAGACACAAGATAGATATACAAGCCTTATATCATGGGGGGACTAGCAAGAAACCTTGATTTCCCAATATTGCAACAAAGAAGAAATATATACCAGCAATGTAAAATATTAAATGGCTGCAAAATATGTTGCCAAAAGTCAAGTAGAAGATATTAGAAACTAAGTTAGCAATGATTAGTTTGACTTCCACTGAATAGCACAAGAATTTAGTGGCAATTAGGGTTGTTTGTTAGGTTTTATCAATAAATTATTGTAACAGCCAAGTGGCTGTAGCAAAAAAATGCAATGACAACAAAATCTAACCACTAAAATCAACAAACAATCCACCCAAAAGATAACCAATGACAAGTAGATTAAATATGCCAGCTTGTAAGCAAATTTCAATGGTAGATAAATCTGTAAAGAGAGAGTTTTCAGAGTGTTTTACTGCAGCCCTAATGGATGTATCTTTGAGTTTATTACAACAAGAGAATTCCTAGGCTAAAATAGATGCCCTTAGGGCATAGGCAAGCTTATGACACTAAGAAAATAATCCAACTTGAATAAATACAATATCTCTCAATTTCACGTATACCAATGCAATGATTTTATTTCTCCAATGTAAACTAAGATTAGTGCCTTGTCAAAGGGTTATGGAGTCTCCTTGTGTAAGGTTAGATCCACTACTTCTCTAGGGGTGTAATCTCTTTTACTCCCCAGAGCAAGTAAATCTAGGAGGGTGTATGCCCTTTTACTCCTCCTAGCAACCTTTTGCAATAGCTTATCCAATAACAATTATGATGAATCCTGGTGGAGGGTGTAATATCTTATACTCCTCCAAGGGTCTAGACAAGAATAACCATGAAACAAGAAAGAAACACCAACAATATGCAAAAATTCCTTACCAATTCCAAGAAAAAGTAAGATAAACCCTTATATACCAAGAACATTCCATCACCATAGCAAGAGACAAGCATCCAAGAGATAGTGCACCACTTTAGCTCCAAAGACAAGTGTTTAAGCATCCAAAAATTGCACAAGAGAGAAAGAGAGATGCGATTTTCCCAAGAGGGGTGAAAATTTCAACCACAAAGTATGTAATTCTCAAGTGAGAAAATATGATAAAATTAAAAGAGAAAGCCTCTATTTATAGGAGGTCTTGCTAAAAATGTTTTTCGTACCAAAAGATTCCCCTAAAAAGGTGACATCATGCCCTAATTAGCCTCCAAATGAGACATTTTGACCTTTAGAAGAAGTCATTGGGCCTCTAAAGGCCATGGACCAAGCCACCCAGTGCTCCAATGCATGGAAGGAGTCTCTATCTCCATCAAAGCATGCCAAATAATCATCAAATCATCATCAACATCACCAAACCCTAGCCCCCAAGTGTGATGTCATGCCATAAAAGTGATGTTTTGAGCTTCCAAGGTCAAACGTTGGGCAATAGGGTTCTAGATCTGCTTCCTTCATGTGTCCTCTCATGCTTCCAAAGGCAATGTCTATCATCCAAATGTCAAAGGAGAGGGGGGGAAACATCCATCCTGTTGGATCCATGCCCCAAGTTAAGGTTCAAGTCCCAAGTTAAGGTCCAATTCCCAAGTTAAGGTCCAAGTGACCATCTGCCTCCACGAAATGTCTTTCCAATTATCAAGTCCCTACAAAGACAAGCAAATTCACCCTCCATGGGCTCACAAGTCACAAACATCATGTTAAGTAAGCCATATATAATAAAAGAACCACCTGAACATTTGCATCAAATCCCCCTTTTATAAATGAACAAATGATCAAAGACCTTATGAAACTTGTCAAATTTAGGTATGGGAGGGTTGTCATGGCGACCTATTGGGTGAGTCATTTCCCAAGTCTAGGAGTGTTTCCTAGGTGGACCCTCTCTAAGTCACGTAAAGAGTATGAGGTGGATGGGGGAAATACTTTTGGGCATGGGGTTTCTTGACATGGGCTCATATTGTCTCATTTATGGGTGCCTTTGTAGAGGGTGTGTTTCCCTTCGTTCGCGATGCATGTTTTTTCCAAGCCCTTTTTCCATTTAATTTATTAGAGTGTTCCTAGGTTGAAGCTAAAATGGGAATTCTACATAAGCATGAAAAACATTTCCCACCTTAAATCTACCCTAGTCACACTATGCTTCCCCAAGTTGAAGACGATGTGTGGGACTTCTACCTAAGCATGAAAAACATTGCCCACACATGCTCTACCTTGGTTGGCATGTTTAATTAGTTATTTATTTTACGGATCCCGTCAATTTTTTGTGAGAAACATTTCATTGTTCTTGGGATCCTTGGGCAAGCATATGGAAGGTTTATGATTGGATTTTATCTTTTTCCATCTACAAGCCTTTGGGCCTTCAACCCCTTCTTCCCATGAAATGAGGTACAAGCCCTTCTTGGGTCAATGTGGCCCGAAAACCCAAAATATGAGGAAACACAGGGAAAGAAACATGGAAAGTGGCAAGTATGTGAAGGAGCGGTACAATGACTCATTAAGGAGACCCCCCAGTAGCAACCCTTTCCCTGAGGGTGACCAATTACTAGGACACAATGTCAACCAACAAGGTGAAATAGGGCAAAGGGAATAATTTCAAAGCAAACATTTTCAAAATCAAGGAAGAACCCTTTGTAACATATTCAAATGCTTCATTTATTAAAATGACACTTACCAAAACACCAGACTCGTTACCCCATGGAGTAAGACCTGTTGTCCTCTCTGAGCCAAGCTGGTGTGGTGAATGGTGCAATCATCGATCTCATGGTGATGGGTGGTGTGATGTGGGGCTTTGCCTGCTAGTCTGTCTGTCGGTACTCCATGTCTAGAACCTGAGGGCCTTGAGACACCATCTCCTTGGTTATCCCTATAAATGGGGGACAACAGGCTCAACAACAAGGTCTAGAATCCATATTAATCTTGGGAGATTCGAAAGTGGTTATAAATCATGTGTGGAAGAAAACATTGCCATAAGATATAAAGCTGAGAGAAATAATCACAAGAATTCACAAGGAGTGGGAAGCCTTTCGCACTCTCGCACCTTATCATGTACTTCATCAAAATAATGTCACTATAGATAGTCAAGCCAATTATGATATCCGAGACAAAATGGGAACACTCCGTATAAACGACATGCCTCAATCCAACATATCCCTTGAAATACTTCATGGCTCCTACTCCCAATCAATGTGAAGGTTCCGTAAGCAACCTCAACCTTTTCTCCTCTCTCAACATCCTCCTTTGGCCACGTCCCCAAGCCGCCTCCATGTCAGTGCTACGTTTTGTTTCACCATGTGGCTCTTCCCAATCTAACACGTTGTGCCCTTGGCTTCTCACATGTGGGAGTTATTCCATGTTATTCTCCCCTCCCTCGCCCAGGATAAAATTCTCTAGATCTCTCCCTTGGTCATGCACATGCCCCTTCCCTTGCACTCTGTCCCTATCCTTTCCCTTGGGATAGTTTTCTCCTCACCAAATGGATTTTGTCATGTACTTCGCTCTCTTTCCATCTCTCCATTCTTCGACGACATCAACCATGTATTGTAATCATGGTACTTATGCCTTGAGGTAGCAGATTACCATGTGTGAATGGATCACTCATTTAATGGATTTGAAGTTTGAATTGCTTTTACCTTCGTGGTGGCAATCATTCACATGATATCATGAAGAAATAAAAGGATATCGTATGTGAATTGAGCAGAAAAAGGTGGTTTTAGAGAAGCAAGCAACATTGCATCAACATTGGAGGGTGGGATTAGCAGTAATCTCAACATTGTTTTAGAGTGATCTTGTGGTTACAGTTGAAGTCGTTGGCCTAACTGAAGCTGCGAGAACTTGTGTCATGGCCCATAAAAGCACTGGTAATTCGTGTTGGAGACGTGAACTCCAGGAGGAGGAGCATGCATAATTGGTGAATTTGGTCCAAGCCCCCCAAATCCAAATGAATGATTTGTCTGCACATATGCTTATTGCAATGGAACTATTGGTGGAACAGAGGTAATGACAACAACAACTCCAGGATGAATGTGTGGCTATCTGGTTCGAGGTTGAAGAGATGCGTTATATGACGACTTCCCCATCACCAACCAACAAAACCACAGTGATTTCAGATACGACCTCCTCTCTAGTCCCTCAACTGATGGTTCTAGACCTGAATTTGCCTCCAGGGCTCGATGAGGCTAAATTTGACAGGAAAGATACTCCAAATTTGTAATTTTTTGATGTTAAGTTTTTGTATTTTGATCTTGGGGGTATTCTACAGACTGTATAGTAGGAGTTATCTAAGAATTTTGTATACTCTGAAGACAAAAGTTGGTTTTCATGTCAGTCTAGTTAGTATAGAACCTATTTTTGCCACTAGTTTTTGACCTTGTAA
>JZKD02S1676876.1:143361-156845 GCA_000966675.3 Picea glauca
ACACACAAATGCGCACACACACACATGGATTTGTAGAAAAAAGTTGTAATTCCATCAATTAAGACCATTATTACATTCTTTAGATGTTGTATAACATTACATATATTTTGAATAATGTGAAACTATTATTTCCATGTTGTTTTGGCCTTGTTTATAGTATAGGAGCCTACTACTGAAACCATTTTAGGGTTCCATACAACCAAACCAAAAAATATAATCTCTTTTGTATCCAAGCCAAAAGTAGTTGTTCCTAGAGATCTTCCTTTTAGAGGCTATTCAAAAAATAAAAAAATATTACAATATACATTTTGTACATTTCGATAATATCTATAGGAATACCACAAAACAACTACAATAGGAACACAAAACCAAATAGATTAAAAGATTAGATCATGAAAGGATTTTGATCAATGACCATTCCTATCCTCCCAAATCTGTCAGCTTCCAAGCACTAAAAGTAAACCTTGTTTTGAGAGACAATCAACCTAAAAGTTCCTCTCCTTGAATATATATTGGAAGGAAGTAGCCTGGAAAATAATATTTAAAGCACTTACCTCCTTTAAGACAGGATGAAACATGAGTTTTGTACATGAATAATTGTCGTTCATCCATTCAATGACCACTTGAGAATCACCAAAAACTTGAATCAATTCCACCCTTTTTCTGAGGTGAACCTGAGTGCCAACTTGAGTGCCATAATCTCCACATAATTTGTTGATCCTCTTCCTAGACCTGCAACAAATTTATACCAATGAAAATCTAAAAGATGTAAAGTCCCTTGCTCCACAAAACTAGGATTCCCTTGAGCTACCGCATCAAAATATATCCAAGCCCATAAACTAAATAAGGGGAATAAATTTGATTAGCTATTCTAAGGTACATGCATGGAGAATTTCCCTCTTTATTTACTAAGTTGGTGGGGGAACCTTGCAATAAGTATTTTTACACTTACATGTCGTACATTTATGAAGTCAAGAATTACAATAATGCTTTTCAAAAGGGCCAAGTTATCAATGACACTATTTGGAGATAGTTTTAGAGACTTTGACACACAGATCAGTTTCATGCTACTTCTTATGTCCTCTATGCCATACTACTATACTATTGTGTAACACCTCTTTAGGGCTCCCCAAGAAGAACACCATTGATGTACAAAAGGAACCTACTCAATTTTGGCAACCCATGGTATGGGTACATAGGTACATTACTATTTTTTATCAACCACAAGAGAAAATGTGTTTGGGCTTAGACATTTGCTTATAAGATAATACTTTAATATATTGATGAGTGGTGCCAAGAGTTTGTTAAATGGTATAATAGTGAAGTTCTTTCAAAAATATTATATCTATATTAGGGCATATGTCTTTTCTAAAAAAAATATTTTTTTGGTATAATTGTTTTAGTTGAATTGAGTACAAACACTATGGAGATCTACCATGGTTTTCTTGGAGACAAATAAAATATTAATTTTCTCTATCTTTGAAATTGGGGTCAGAGAATAATAAATGAGAGTTAGATGTTTGCCGACGAATTTACACTACACAATTTTAGGGAACCTTGCAATAAATATTTTAACACTTACATGGCATACATTATGTATGAGGTCAAGAAGTACAATAATGTTTTTTTAGAAGGGCCAATTATCAATGACACCATTTGGAGATAGTTTTAGAGACTTCGACACACACATAAGTTCCATGCTGCTTCTTACGTTCTCTACGCTCCCCTCTTTAGGGCTCCCAAGACTTCGACACTATAACAGCTCTTTAGGGCTCCCCAAGAAGGAACCTACTCAATTTTGGCAACCCATGGTATGGGTACATAAGTACATTACTAATTTTTATCAACCACAAGAGAAAATGTGTTTGGGGTTAGACATTTTCCTATAAGATAACACCCTAATATATTGACGAGTGGTGTCAAGAGTTTGTTGTTAAATGGTATAATACGCAAGTTCTTTAAAAAAGACTATACCTATATTAGGGCATATGGATTTTCTACAACAAAAATGTTTTTTTGGTATATTTGTTTTAATCGAATTGAGTACACACTGTGGAGATCTACCAATGGTTTTCTTGGAGACACATAAAATATTAATTTTTTCTATCTTCAAAATTAGAGGTAAGAGAATAGTAAATGAGACTTAGATGTTTTCCATATCAAGAGATTTGGATGAATTTACACTGCACATTACAAGATTTTAGGGATATGAATCCAAAATTACCACCTAAATTGATCAATATATAGTTCAAAACTGAATTCTTCTATTCTGCACATTTTTTCCCATTTAAGATGAAATTTAAGTGGCAATTTGGGATTCTATTATCATGGTTTTAGTTGCAACCAATTTTTCATTACTTCTAGAGTTTATTTTGAGAGTGCATTAGCATCTAAATATTGATATCACATCTAAAAATTATGATTAAAAACTTAAGTTGAAATAATGTTGAAAGTAGCTTTACTTTTAGAGATGATTATATCATAGATTCTGATGTTGAAATATGGACGAAGTAAATTATAAAACTTATACCTTCTTTATGTCCAATTTGTAAACCATGTGTACATATAGTAACATCCTTATTGGCATATAATTTTTTTTTTTTTTCGCACAATGCATTTTTCAAGGAAACCCACTAAGCACTTCCCCTCATTCCAAGGATGGTACTTAAGGTTCATTTTGTAGAATCTCGTAGCTTTGCCAACGATATACTCATTTGATATATCAACATGTCACTTACAAGAATTGAACCTAGGTAGGGAGGATGACACTCCTCCTCTTAATTGTTTGGGCTAGACTCGATTAACACACACACCATATGTTGTGTAGCATTGCATATATTTTGAATAGTGTGAACTATTATTTCCATGTCTGTTTGGCCTCCTTTGTACTATAGGATCCTACTATTGAAACTATATATGTGTGTGTGTGTGTGTGTGTGTGTGTGTGTGTGTGTGAGAGAGAGAGAGAGAGAGAGAGAGAGAGAGAGAGAGAGAGAGAGAGAGAGAGAAAGAGATGTTGTATAGTGTTGCATATATTCTAAATAGTGTGAAACTATTATTTCCATGTCTCTTTGGCCTCATTTATAGTACATGAGCCTACTATTGAAACCATTTAAGGTTTGCAAATAACTAAACTAAAAAATATAATCTCTTTTATATCCAAGCCAAAAGTAGTTGTTCCTAGAGATCTTCCTTTTAGAGGTTGTTCAAAAATTCAAAAAATATTACAATATACATTTTGTGCAATTCAATAAGATAGTAGAAATATACAATTGAATAGATTGAAAGATTAGATCATTAAAGGATTTTGATCAATGACCATTCCTCTCTAGTAAACCTTCTTTTGAGAGACAATCAACTTAAAATTTCCTCTCCGTAAAGATATACTATAAAGAAATAGCATGGAAAGTAAGCTTTATAGCACTTATCTCCTCTAATATGGGACGAAACATGAAGTTTGTACATGAATAATTGTTGTTTATCCATTCAATGACCACTTTTTATTTTTATTTTTTATATTTACCAAAATTGGGAGATATTATATTTAAAAAGTTGTACCAGAGCTATCAACAAGCATACAAAAAAGTGTTGTTATGGAGTTTTAGACAAAATTTGCAACTCTCACAAGCTACATAAGAGAGTTTGTAGATGTTTGTTACTATTACATCCCAACTATTAACACATGTATACTATTTAATAAAGACACCTAAAACATAAGAACTAATTGAACACATGCTGGTTGGTGGCCTCCTCTTGACCAACATTGGAGTTTAGGGAGGTTTGTTGGTCGATGTCCATGCCCTCATTTAATTGTTGAACAATCTCCTCTTTTTTGAAATCTTCTTGAGTTAAGTTGATTAATAACTAGTGATTAAAGACAGTGGAGAGAGAGTCCTTAAGAAAATTTAGAACCAAATTTCAGAGCATGGCACATTTTGCTTGAAGGACCTCCAATTTCTATTTTTGCTAAACAAGGAGGCTCAAGACATTCACATTCTAAGAGGTGAAATTTTGTTCATTTTTGTGAATCTTAGTGGATACTAAGCACATTCTATGTGATTTCCTTGGATAGTCTCTTCATGTCGACGTAGAATTATTCGAACCTACTGTAAATCCATGGAGTCCATGAGATCACTTGTAGGTTACAGAGTCAAGTGGGGATTGAAATTACCAAGAATAACACCTAAAATATGAGTGAATTTTGAATTCCACTTCACTTCACTACATTCCCAAAGATTTATGATTCCTAGTCTAAGAGGACCCAACGATCGAGATACAAGAAGAAAAACCCGTGGGCAGGAAGAAAGCTGCCCCAATCCTAACACTCAAAACTAGAAGAAAATAAACTAAATACAAGTAGAAAACCACAATCATATATAACCAACGATTTAATATTGAAGAAACCAAAGAGTTGTAGCCTTAAAACTAAAATTTTGATACAACATCCAACGCAGAGGAAAAAATCTTACCAAGTTTGCTCATAATTCACCATTCTTTAAAAAATTCATGAAGCCTAGAACGATATATCCCAAAGGTTAAGTTCCAATTAATAACATCAGAGAGATCAAATATGACTAGAAAAGGAGATAATGACACACAAAACACAACCCCAATCCCAACACCCAAAAATAACTAGAGCTTGGACCCAAATTAACTCAAACCATATTGAAGCTATTGGAGCTATATTGAAATACAAACTCCAATCCTTCCATTATCCCACCTCATTGGCGATATCCCATGATGAAGGAAACAAATACCAAAGTGAGGATTAATTCTCGCATCCAACAAATCCGAGACTACATCCTTTCCCCACACTTTAATACAAGTATGAGGATTGCCATGACATATGTTTATTAAATGAGGATCTATGTGGCTTGAAATCCAAGTGGGTTAAAAACATTAGGGGATATGACAAAAACTATGTCCCCCATTTTTTATCATGACCCCTTGCGATAGATAGGTTGCTTCATTATCTAGTTGATCTACCTAAGTGTTGATATCTCTCTCAGAGTTGTTTGTATTCAAGTATTGAGTTTGTTTATTGGTTCTTGTGATGATTAAGGTTAGTTTGTTATCTCTTAGAGTTGTTTGTTGAACCAATGATTTGATAATGACAATAGAATCTCCAATTATGACCATTGATTCTGTATTGGAGTTAATTGTAAGGAGAACGCCTTGGAATAAAGAACATGTTTCAACTTGATTATTGATTGAAGTTCCCAGTCCCCAAGAAATGGTAGATTCCTTTATTCCCTTGGGATCAGGAATGATCCATCATACACCTTCAACCTTGATCCTTTTATTGACCACTTGATAATCACCAAGAACTTCAAGAACTTGAATTAATTCCACCATTTTTTAAGGCTAACCTGAGTGCGAGCTTGAGTGCCATAACCTTAACATAATTCTTTGATATTCCTCTTCCTAGACTTGCAACAAATTCAAACTAATGAAAATTGAAATATGTAAATTCCTCCCACTCCACAAACACTAGGATTCCCTTGATATACCCCATCAAAATATATCTAAGCCCTATATCTAAGCTCTGATACCAAATGTAGATTTTAACCTTGTACAATATCTACTGCGAACATATATTTAGTAAAAGAACATAAAATATACAATGAAAAATACAAACATTACACAAAGATTTTTCCCCTGGAAACCCAAACCGGGAAAACCAACATATTCTATATTCATTTATGTATATTACATTGTTTACAATACAATATACATATAGGATCCAACAACATCCAAAACCCTAAACCAATGACATGGATTAGTCCACAACCCTAATTCCTTAACCGAAAATAGAAAACCATCGACAAAAAACATGTGTCGAAAAACCACCTAAATATGTGACACGTTTCCTGAGGCATGTGACACGTTTCCCGAGGATAAATAATATAACACATACCCAAAATTATCTACATTCTCTTTTGCAACCTATTTGGCTAGTTTAGCTACCTTGAGTTGAGGGAAGCTGTTCAAGATATTTAGACTTTATGGTGCACACTGAAAAGGAGGAATGACATTGCCTTAAAAAATACTAGCATTTCTAGATAATTAAACCATTATGCTACTATTATAGGAAGTCTAGACTTATATTTTTTTACAACCACATTTAAATCCCATTTCTTGAGACATTCATCAATTGAAATTCTAGACCAATAATTTTTAATACCATTTGATGATTCCAAATCTTTCCAAACTTGAAGAGTATATGGATAATTTATGAGGATATGAGTTACAACCTCCTCCTTGGCCTTGCACAAAGCACACCTGTCAGGTTCAAACTTATTTATTTTTTGCAAGTTATCACAGGTCAAGAATTTGTATTTTAGATCCAACTATATAAATATGTAATATTTTAGTGGACACTTGTACTTTCATATCTTCTTCCGCCACCATATAGTTTCAATTGTTATTTCATCCTCACATAGAACCTTGTAACTTAGCGTTGGGGAGTAGTATCCTCCAAGGGGATTTTTTGACCATATTAATTCATCTTCTTCATCTTTAATTATTGCATGACTACGCTTGATCCTTTGAACATATCCATTCCATATCACAACCTCTTCGTCTTGAAAACCTAAATGTATTGTTGGTTGCCATTCCAGAGTCCAAATTGAGGTAATGAAAGGAATAGCCACCTAAGATAGAGTACATAGCCATCTACCTTTGAGATAATTTATGATACCTTTAGGAAGCTTACATTTTTCTCCACAATCAGCCCAATAATTCTCATCAAGCCTAATGTTGTGTCCATCTCCTATTGTCCATACAAACCATCTTCCTATGAGGGAAATAAATTCATAGTAGCTTTCTAGGTAGTTGTTCCATTTTGGTGATTCTTGGCTGGAAGTATTATCCATTCCTCAATAGATATACGTTCAATATATTTCTAAGAGGCCACTTGAACCCATAAGCCTTTACCAAAAAACATTTTCCATATATATTTGACAAATAGGTTTGTGTCAAATTTAAATATTATTCCTCATCCCCTCATCTCCTTAGGAATTGCCCATCCATTTTACTAATGGAATACCCTTTGAGTTGATTCTGAGAGGCCATAAAAATATAAAAATAATTCTTTTGAGTGTGTCCAATATCACTTTCGCAATATAAGCCAATGTCGCCCAATACACTAGAATCATTTCAATAATATATTTTCCACAATATGAGCCTTCCACCCCTTGACAACCAATGATTACACTAGACCAAGAGTCTCTTAACTACTTTAGCTATAAGCCATGCCTAGTCCTTTCTACCATAATCATTTGGATTTATGAAAAAACAAAATACTTCAGGCCCTCTTGTAAGTCCACCTAACTGAAAGGAAAAAAATCAAAGAAGAATCTTATCTTATATTCAATTATTGGAAAAAGAAATTGTGGATTTTCTTATATTTATCACCATTCATGTTGTTGTACAATACAAATCCAATGTCTTTTAAATCTTCATTGAATCCTTCTTGGAGCAATCAATGAACAATACAATTTCATCTACAAACAATAAATGGGGAAAAAAGACCATTATGCCAATCTTAATACCCTTCAATGTACCACTTATTTTTACCTCTATCAATCCCCTACTAAGACCTTCAACTATAATTAGGAATAAAAAGGGAGAGAGAAGGCATCCCTATCGTGACCCCTCCATGGCCTGGAAAGTTATGAAGATCCATTGCTTATAATATAAAAGGAAACTGTAGATACACAAATCATGATCTGGTTGACATATTTAAGTCAAAAGCCTAGATGAATCAACATAAGCCTCAAATAGAGCCAATTAAACCTCTCATAACATTTTGATAGGGTAATGTTAACCACCATTGTTGAACACTTCTTTGTTTTGATTGTATGCAAACCCTCCTAAGAAACCCCTATTGCTTTGTGAATTTCTTTCAATTAAAAAAACCCTCCTAAGAAAGCAAATTTCTCATGAGATATATATTTAGACAACAAATTTTTACCCTCTTAGAAATTATTTTATAAATATAATTACATAATGAGATAAGCTTGAAATATTACAAATAATAGGCATTATTATCTTTTGGAATTAACTCAATGAAATTTCAATTAAATGTTTCCAACATCCTTCCATTTACTCTAGATTCCTATATAATCCTTAATAAACCTTCCTGTATAACTTCATAAAAGTTGATAAAATATTCCATCGACCAACCATCAGGCCCTCAACTCCTATCTTTTTTGAAACTACAAAGTACCTCTTCTAGCTTGTCTTTTGAAACCTCATCCAAAAGCCTCCCTTTTCCTTCTCCGAAACAAAACTTTGGAAAAAAGTGGTCATATGAACAATTTCAATGATGGTGACCCAACTATATTCCTTATATATTTCTTCAAAACGATCAACTTGTTTTTTCTATATCCTTGAAATTGGTAACCATATCCCCATTATTTTTCTTGATCCTCCATGTAGTGTTCACATTTTGCTAGTGTTTTTCGAATTGATGAAAACAATTATGATTATGTTTTCATCACTCTTCTTGAGCCACATGGCTTTTCTTTTAATCCCTTAAGTTGATTCTTTATTTGCTAATAATTTCCTCTTCCTTTTCTCCAGACCCTAAACCTCCATTTTGAATTCTTCTAATGGATGACTTACTAGATCATGATGGTACAAATATTCCAAGAGGAATTCCATCCTTACAAGTTCATGATCATCTTTTATCTTCTTATCACGAGCCCAGGCTACAATCACCTACTTAACCTTTTTCAAATTTTCTTCAAATTGAATCAATGCAAACTCTCTCCTAGAGCCATCGAAAGGGGATCAATGCTCCTTTACTAAGTTGAAAAATCCTCCTCTTCCATCTAGGATGAGTCAAATTTAAATGAGATGGTAGGATTCTTCCCCACCTTAGCCATCTCCAAGAAAATGGGAAAGTGATCTAATTCACCACTAAATCCTACCCATTGCCTTATCTTGAATTATTCATCTATAAGGTCCTTGGACATGAGGAACCTGCCAATGGGATCCTTACACACCCCACCCTCTTATTACTCCAAGTGATTGGCTCTATATCAATCAAACCCTTCTCCTCCAATATCTAATAAAAAATCCAAAAAGCAAGTCCTCTTCGACCATAATGCCACATTTTTCTAATCACTCTAGAGAGAAGTTTGAATCCCCTCCAAGAGTCACATTCCCTCTAGACAGAACCCCCAACCTAGACACTTTCTCCCAAAACGACTCCCTGTTAGGATAAGGTCCATAAAAGTTTAGGATTGTAAACTATTACCTAATTCTTGGGAAAACATACATAGATTTAATGTAATGAATAGACCTAGTCATCCACCCTATAATAATACCCCCCAATCGACCTCGAGCATCTATAAATACAAAATCCACACCCATTAAAAACTTCCTCAAATCAGAGAAAATACTATCTCCAACACCCATGGTCTCCTACAACATCAAAATATTAGGTTTATGAGAATCCACCAACCTATTTAGGGTAAGATTTTTAAAGGAGCTTTCCAAACCTCTGTAATTAATGGATAGCCATATCATGATACACTCGATTATAGGGAATCCACTTACTATAAGTACCCCAATGGTTGAATATTGTTTTCTAGCTAACATTTCCGATACAACCCTTTCTTGATCTAAAGAAAACAAATATTTTCTTCCATGGCCTCTCTTTGGATCCTTCTCTATATTCAAGGCTAAACCACCCTCAACCTCCCTCCCTCAGGATCTATTAATTCATTCCTTTCCTACAAATTATATATTTGACCTTTAATGTGAGTCCCAGACTGATCCTTTGTATCTTCATGGTGGCTTGTGTGATAAGAGAAATCCTTAACTAGAGAGATTTCCTTATTAGATGGATTAACCTCTGTTGTGAAGGACCCTAAAGAAATATGAGAATCATCCTAGACCTATTTTCCTTAGATAGATCTATTACATCTACCCAAAGAACTAGATAACTTGAAATCTAATATTTTCCACAAACCTAATCCAAACCCTTTTTCCACATATGCAATCCCATTAAGAGGAATAAGGTCTTTTATAGTCGTACCTCCTAATTTTGGTGTCTTTGAAGAATTACAAAACTAAGGGGTACATGTATCCAGATTACATACCTAATTACTTATAGGATCCACCATTTCATCTAAGATAGGGCCTTGAGCCCCTTTCTTCAAGTGAATTATGCTTGAGTCTTCTAGCCTACATATATTTTTCTCAAAACTTCTATTTTATGTGAATTCTTGAGACCTATATTTTTATTCTACCTTACCATATTCTTTTTGACCCATATTTTTTGTGTAAAAGACTGCTCACATTCTACATCTGAGTGTCCATATCGGTGACACTTGATGCATAAAATGGGTCCCCCATAGTATTCCAAATCTCGAACACATTCCTTTGAGCCCCTCTGTAGAATGATTTATGAAGCCAAATCCTCTCTCAAGTCCAAACTTACTAAGATTTTTTCCATAGATAGAATCCCAGTGGATTGATAACTCAAATATGCATATATTAATTTTCTTGATGAGTTTTCGATCACTCTAAAATATTCCTCTAATCAAAATTCAAATGAGAGGCTAAGCGTTTAAACTAATATCAGAAAGCTCTTGATTCTTTCAGACTTGGAATTGAATGATGGTGACCATCTCTTTATTGAAACTGGAGAGAAAGCCCACTTTTGGGACTTTGAAAGAATCCTATGTGCATCCCCTATAGATCCAAAGACAAAAGGCATCAACCCCCTTGATAACATGTATATGCATGGAGAATAACCCATTATTGGTTCCCATCTCTCTTTAATCCATGATCAAATAGTATGCTCTCCATAACGCTTGCGAAAAATATTTCCAACCAAAGTTTTGTGTCACCATACCCACACCTCATGGAGCTTAAAATATAATCCTAAAAAACCAATTTTACATTGGAGGGTTTCTACTTATGCATTTTTAAAATTTTCAACCCCTCAAGACAACAATAGACCCTACTATGCTAGGAGACCCCTCATCTCTCTTTGTTACCTTCCCTAATACACATAGATCTAGATCCTTAACTAGCTCACTAGCTTCTAAAACCCTAATCTCTTTTATGCCATCTTTGATTCTTGAGACAACTAGGTTTAAATCCAAAATTGACCCTCCACTTTTTTCTAGACAAGGAGAAACTTTAAAAAGCTAGACTTGAACCCTAGGGTTTTCTTCGACAGAGTAGCAAAAATCGGTCTTTTATTCAAAAAGAAAGAGAGAGGGTTGTCAAAATTACCAAAAAACTATCCTTTTGGGAGACCATTCATTTAGTGGATTCGAGTTCACTTGTGGCTTAAGAAAGAGATCCAACATAGCTAAGCCCATGGTCAACAAAATCTCTTTAAAACCACCTACACCCTTCAAATTATGCATAAGATATGAAACCATAGAGTAAACCTCTTGAAATCTATCACAAGATACTTAATTATTTACTTCAATGCAACCCTAACCTACAATAATGAATCTCCTAGGAAAATCCTCCCAACCTTGATCCTCCAGAACATGCAAATCCAACATTCATACCTGAGCCTGCTCAGATCCCTCCACATCAAAGAAAATCTGACAACCTTGAATAGAGTGTCTGATAGCCTTTGATCGAGAGCTCCCTTCTCCTTGATGACCCACAAAACCCAATTACACCAAAGAATTTTATGATTTAACTTGGACCCTAAAGAAAATAATTCTCATTTCCTAGTAGAGGAAATGTGACCCCATCCAAACTTATATTTTTGACCCCAAAAAAAACAAAACTTTAAGGAGGAAAATATATTGTTTTCACCCAAAAACATCTTTAGACAAATCTATCTCCTCCTCATACCTATCCATGACTCAAATCCCTTCATTTTCTTTTGAATATTAACTTCAATTGATGATTTCACGAGTATACTACACCACTTTGTTGAGATAGTGTATGTCGTTTCAATAAACTATGTACAATGATGAATGAATGTTTCATACATACATACATCCATGCAAAAAATACAAGGTCCATTTATGATTGATCCCCTTGTTGCAAAAATTCAATTCAAGGTCCTAAATGAAGAGATTAATATCTTTGTTTATATTTTGATGTTTTTATGTTCAAATCCCACATGATTTTGATTTTGATTTTTTTTATTATCAAAAATGCCTAAAATACAAGGGACAATGAAGACTATATTAAATAGGACATATGAAAATAAGGTAGCTTTATATTCTCGATTCTTAAGCAAAAAAAACGCTTATTTCCTTGAAGTGCTTTAAAAGTGTATACCAATGTATATATTGATTTCTACTTGAAATAACAAATACACATTTTTCTTGGATATATACATCATCATCAAAATGAAAATGACATAAATAAAGATATATTAGAACTAACAATAAACACTATTAAAAATGATAAATACCATACACACCAAAAAAAAAATAGTACACCAATTATGCTACATGAATGGAGTGTAAAAGAGAACTTAAAACATCAACAAATAAACTCATGATCACTCTAAGCCTTCTTCTCTTAATAATCATAATCAATGATCTAAGTACTGATTACTCCATAAATTTGCTCATGGTTACTCCATATGTTTGCTCATGAAAAGTAATCTACATAATAATTATAAAAGCATATAAAACACCAATAAAAGAGTATTAATTTCAAATATTAAATATCATTTTTACTTACATTCTCTTTTAATTAAAATTTTACAACTTTGTACTATCATATATATAAGCCATTAAATATCATTTTTATTTACATTCTCTTTTATTTAAAATTTTACAACTTTGTACTATCATATATATAAGCCAAGTGGTGAACAGTTTCACAAGGACATTATGCTCTTCATTTGGTATGAATAATGGGAAATTTTTGTCACACGTGTTAGTGATCTTCACTTTCACATAAAGGCAATAATGTGCAAAGTATCAATAGGATTCTATGAATGACCATTCTCGCCCACCACCAAAACATTTTCTCTCATGAATAATTAAGCATTGCTCCTTGTATAAATGAAAGAGACTCCCATAAATATATATAAGCATTGCATATGCATGATATTTATACGAAAGAAATGATGAATTTACAATATTGTCTAAAAGTAAAAGTGAGTGATAACTTAGGAGAATAATTTACATCTAGATCATTCAAGGGAGGATCAAGACTATGTGGACGATTAGGAAAATAACCCAAAACATGTGAAGTTGTTTCATCCGGACTCTGCAAATGGCCAAGACAATGAAACGAGGTCAAAGTATAATATTAATTGTAAGCATATCATTAACTCAATTCTATAATATTCCCTTCCACACTTGTTGAAGCATATGAACAATGAATTTACAATGTGATGTAAGAATGAGCAATAAATTATTTTGCTCCTTTAGGGAAGGATTAAGAGTATGTGGTGAATATGTGAATAAAACAACACATTTGTTATTGTTTCACCTACACCCAATAAATTTAGAAGACAATGGAATGCCATCAAA
>JZKD02S1676876.1:180264-191823 GCA_000966675.3 Picea glauca
AATGAGGTTTCTTCATGGCTTTTTATAGCATTGCATTGGGTTATTGTGTAACCCCTTTGTAGTGTGAAAAGAGGCTCTTTAGGGCTTTATTAGGTCTTTGACCAGCCTACCATGCAAATTCATGTCAGATTTGAGGGTCAAATCGGCTTGGGAGCTGATCCATAAGTGGTTGGGAGGCCAACCAATTCAATAAATGCGCCGTTTAGCAGGTGTGCGGGTTTTTGCGCCAACAACCGTGCATCGTGCGCCTATGCACACATGGTACGTTCCTGTTCCGCGCATGTGTGCGTGCACCCAACTTCTATAAAGCACTCTTCAATTTTTGGTTACTTTGTATAGTTTTTGACCTTTTTGGAATGCTGTGAAATTAATTCAGTGCCATGAATGACTTCATTACTGTTTTGACGATGCTGAGTTCTTGTCGCCATGTGCAGACGAAATTTCAGTGATAACACTTCATATTTCTTATTATGCACAAGTCCTTTTGTGTACACAACACCCAAATCCATCATCTTCTATAACCATTTTTATTATGCTAACCTAGGCATTGTCTAACCCTTGAGTTCTCCCAATTGTAGAAGTCACTTCACATACACTATTTATGAAAATTCTCAATTTCATAAGTTTTCAAGTTTGCATTGAAGGGTAGAAGTCTACATGAACAAAGTCACAAGAACTGATCATAAGGCTCGACCATGTGACATATAGCACATGTAATAATTGAGGCATTGTATTGATGCAATATCACCACATGTACAAAATACATGACTAGGATGATAAATCATACATTGGATAGAGATCACATGGGCACGTGGTGGGATAAAAAAATCCATCTCATTATATTAACATCAACAATGTTGACTTGAATGCTCTATGGACCAATCTAAATTGGACATGTGGCATTTATAACATTAGTAAGAAGGGTTGAATATACAAGGGGTACTTGCATACATTAACATGTGGCATGAACACAAGCTTGTATCAGCCACATGTTGTTCCTCATGTCATTAAAATGATATATGATATTTTGAGTCTAATGCTATCATGCCAATTTTGTCCAGCTGGGATATTTATGTAATTTTAGTGGAATGCACACTAAACCAACATTAACCAACTTAATACACCCAACACATGGATTATAAGCTCACTACACATCTCAAATATAAGTCAAACTTTAGGTTGACTATAATAAGTGTCATGTGACATTCCCTTTATTAGTTGCACAACCCATGTGACATTCCCTTTATTAGTTGCCACCATTTTTTGTGTTCTTGCACTATTGCATGAGATTCCCTTCGAGATCACATGATTTATTGATGTAAGCATTCATAAATTCTTGCTTTGAATGAATGTTTAGTTAACATATATGGTTAGGGGTAGGTGTTATTTCATTATAGTATTATTCACTCACACATTTGTGTGGTCTCAACTCTACATTCAATTGATATAGGTTTTTGGTACACACACACAAAAAAAACCACCATTCACAAGATGGAAACAAGGTAAGAAATTTTGATATCATATCTCTTTCTTTGGTTATTCTAGGAATTTTTGTCTATTAAAAGTGGTTAGTAGCTTGGTTTATATTTCCATTAAGCCCCAACACACTGTTGTGAGGTCCCATTTCCTTTAAATTTGCACTTTTATCTATTTTTAGCATTCCTAGGAAATTAAGCCACCATTTTTTGTGTTCTTGCACGAGATTCCCTTCGGGATCACATGATTTATTGATGTAAGCATACTGTGTTTTACCCATGTGATTTTAAAGCCCATGTGACCTTGGTCAAATTCACTTTTTGACAATACATTTATTTGTTGGAAAATTGACTTTAACATGTTAATATTTCCATAACAACAAATTGCTTTATCATTTCTATTCATAATTTAAATGCTCAAAGTTAAGGAATTTACATGGATACAAAATGGAATGATTTATTTCATGTGGTGTTTATTGCTTTCATTTTTTTTTTAATACAACTTCTATTCAACTTTATTAATAGGAATTTTTTTTACATGCTTTAAGGCAAAAAAGGGTGGGCTACTGCTATAGCCTCCTCTAACATGTCCAAAAAATCAAATAGAGTTGGTGAAGCTAAAACACCCCTCATTACAAAGTCCCAAGTCATAATCATATGACAACAATTAAAAACATAATAACAAAGGGTCAACACTCGAAACTCAAAGCTGACCAACCATTTGACTAGTGAGAGGAGAATTTTAGTCACGGTCATTGAGGTCCATGCTCCAACCATTCATAGGTTGATGTGACAAACCAAGTTGGTTCATACACGAAATACCCAAAACATTTGGAATAAAATAAAGAAATTCATTTAGGATAAAATGTTATATAAAAATATGAGAGATTGAATATGATAGTAGGATGATGAGTACAAATCAAGGCCCCGTACAAATACCTAGGTAGGTTAATTTTCACTAAGAATCATGTCCTTTTGTTAAGACATCTCTTTTCATTATTAATTATTATTTGTTATTTATTTTTGTATGTTTATGTTTATCACATTTCTTTCCCCTTTGGAAATGATTTGTCGTCAAATCATATTTATGGAAAGGCTTTACGTCTTTGCTCTAGCTTGTATCATCTTCACATGATTCTTTGTTTTTGATGTTGTCATAGTTGATGATACAAGATGATATGAACTTTTAAGTGCTGAACAAAATTGACGAACTGTAACTGACCATCTATTGGCTGCCCAACTAGTATCTTGTTTTTCATTGTCATTTTAAATACAAAATCACTTCTTATACTCACTGCCTAGTATGTCTATATGCGTCAGATTGACTGGTTTTATTTTGTACAAAGGTGTGATTGTTAGTGTCAATTGGTCTTGTTTGAATTCTTATCATTTTCGTGAGAATACGTTTGTGTCAATTATTGATCGTTTTCCCTCTTCAATTTCATGACTGTAAAGCATGAAATTGAAGCTTCTTTTCGTGCAAATCATTGATCGAACTCTTGCTATAGTATCCCTTTACATGAGTTAAAGATTATTGTTTGTTTGATTTAACTAAACTAAGGTATAAATAAGAATATCCTTGAAATATGTTTTAAATGGAAGGTCTATGAATTATGTTGAACAACCTAAGTAGACTCATTTCGTACAAACTAAGATCAATTTTAAAAGGTTTGGGTTTGATCTAACCAACTTATTAACTTGAATGTCGGGCCTAAACTAAAACCTTGAATAAAACTATTGATTAATATGGACGATATGGGGTCCATTTAAAACCTTATCTCTCTAAACACTCTCGACATAACATTTTGACACCTACCATTGTCATATCACGACACGATGTTAGTAATGTTCACTTAACATGGCCCGACCTTTTGACTGTCACATGAATTATTACTCTGCATGGTGTTAATGTCCTCGAAATCGGGTCAGTAGTTCATGGCAAGACGTGAGGGTTTCATGGGTTTGTTAGTTTCGAACCTCTTTGTCCTTTGGTATATTGGAGGTAATCAGAACTTGGAGTTGGAGATAATGGTAGAGCGTCCTCAAACCCTCAAGTGTTTGTTTATCGTCAGGTATGTTCATTCGGCCTCCTTTGCTATTTATGGGCTCGGTCTGTTGCGATTACAACGTTTTCCCCTTGATGAAAAATGTTTCTATGTTTTATGGTTTACCTCTATTGAGTTTATGGATCTCGTAGTTAGGATAGAGCCGAATGGCCCGCAAGCCTTATTGTCTGCGATGGGTAGACTTGCCCAGGTTGGTTGGTTAGAGTTTTCTAGTCATTTAAAGGTTTTAATTTAGAAGTGGCCAGGGCGTTTGTGAGGACTTTTGACATCACCAAAGCCAAAATCAGGGATGTTCAGATACAAGTCACATATGAATTCATTGCTAAGGCAACAAGTCTTCCTCATATAGGTCACAGGTGGTTTAAAAACATGAGGGTAACCAACATTCCATGGCGGTCTTTGTTGGCATCCAAGAAGTCCCAATACCATATAAAGGATATGCCTTTAGAGCTATTCAACACCAGTTGGCACAATCTATTGTTGATAATCAAGCAATTCATTACTTGTGAAGGTCACTACAACCTAATTTTCTATTTTCACATACGGTTGCTTATGGTGTTTCAGGGTTTAGTTTAAATTTTCCCTTCTATTTACTTATAAGCCTGCAAAAAATGTCAAAATTTGATCAACAACCAAGCCCTAACCATGAGACTAGCTGGTTTCACCACGATCTAATTCACATCTTGGTCTAATTCCATCTGGTTAGCACAGGGGACACTTGACAAGGTTTTCTGGTAAGAAATGAATTCTTAACCCCACAAATTGACCCCATCATCGATTTAACGCAGGGTGCTGAAGATCCTTTCTCTCCCAAGGATTCGCCTAATTTACCTCATGATTTTTGAATTGAGATTCAGATTCAAAGGGACCCTATCGTTTCACCCGATGCCCAAACAAAGGTTTTTCCTATGGCTAGATTGGCGCCCAAAAGACATGGGTTTGTGCCTAAGAAATGTTTAGAAGTTGTCCTGAGTTATTTGAGAAATCAATCATTAAATGTTGATGATCAATCACAATCTATGAGACCAATAGTCAGGGAGAAACATAAAGAACATGGTAAACAATCTGGGCATTTACAGGAGGTTTGTGAGGTCGAGTTTAAAAACAAAAGGAATGTCCACATCCTATCTAGAATGATAAGGAATATGCATAAACAAAGAAAGGATCCCATTCAAACGATTATGATAGACGATCAAAATTATGTTGAAAGTACAAACCCAATCTCTGCAGAGGATATTTATCCCCAATATGACTTTGTTTCTAATTTGCCCCCGTTCCTCCAAGAGTGTGAGGGGTCGCCAAGAATTCGGGATGATCTAATGGCCAAATTGGTGCAAGAAAAACCCTCAGACTCACACCACCAACAATCGCTCCTGGATTTAGAACATGTGTGTTGTCACGAATGTTTAGCGTGGGCCTAGAGGTATTACGCAGATGTCCCTTATTTGAAAATGTGCCTTGATCAGGTTATGAGGTAGAACATGGAACTTGAAAGAGACAATCAGGAGTTGAGGTTTGAAATACAACAAAGTGTTCAAATTTGGAGATATTATTATTAACCAGTCAACAAATGTCAATGCTATTATTAGATCAGAGATGCATGAATCCTCATTTTCCAATGTTTAATTTGGGTAAATAAATCTATGTTTTTATTTTTATTTGATTTGTTTGTTAAGCATCAGTTGTTGCATTGTTTTTAGACTAGCTACAGAATCACACATTCTGTAGCTTGCCTTAATTTAGTCAATGTGATTTTTAATTAGATTTTTATTTTTATTTTCAGGTCTCAAAATGACCCAAAACATGTCCTATGCGCTGCTTGGTTAATGAAGACCATGAAGTATTTTGTTTAGAAGTAGGATCTATTTCAATTCAAAATATATTTTGAATGATTGTTATAACAAACTTTTATAAGTTGTTGTAAACATTATTATTAAACATTATGTAGTTTTAAAAACACTATATTTTTTAAGATTTACCTTTATCCTATGGATATGAGAAGTATATCATTGTGGTGTTTAAATACTTGGTTAGCTTTGATATCAGGAATGGTGAAAATTTTGGGAGATGGACTCATGAATATTTTTGAAGGATATAGAATCGTTCTTTAACCAAGGCTTTTGTCTTGCAAGTTAAAGAGTTCAGTTCGTATTATAATATCTTGGTGTTATGATTTATATTCTTCAAAGTAATTGATTATGAATTGATTAAAATTAGCTTTAGTCTGTTTTATCAATACATGGTTCATTATTATCATTTATACATTATTTCTTTCAATCTTTTAATAGTCCATGATTCCAAATCATATAGTTTCAGGTGATTGTATTATATTGATGCAAATCTTGAACTGCATTGAATTTGTTCATATACTTTGAGTTTGCATAGACCTATTTGTTCAATGGAAATTCATTTCTTAATGTAAATGGTCATTTATATCCTCACCTGAGATTACAAAAGTTGTCCTTTCTGTATTATGAATGAGATTTGAATTGTCAAAGTGAAGTGACTTTCTCTTGGCATTTCCATAGTATTATAATTATACAACTATCTGCTATAGATTTCTCTTAATAGGCAGATTGTAGGAGCAATTTGGTACGGGAAGACACAACCATGATTTCTCTTTTAAGACTGGCTAGTTGTAGGTTTGTAATTTTTCTTCTTTTTGTTATTTGATTTGTGAATGTAGATTCACCTTTAAACTTAAATACTTTGCTTATCTAAGTTAGAACATTATCATCTACATTCACTCTTTTCTTTTCTCTTCTTTTCAAAGGTAAAAGTAGATTAGTTATTAATCTTAGATCTATTTACATTTTTCCTGAGATTTGGTTCTCTTTTATAAACTTAGTTTCCAAGGGTTTTCACAAATCTTGCAATCTGTATATTTGTACACTTTGTATATATAGAACATAAATGTACATAGTAGATAATTAGGGTAGTTATTTTATTTTTATAGTTTAGATTGTATCCCTTTACCGGCCAACGAAGCCGTAAAACCCGTTAGGGTGAGTCATCCCAAAGGACTTAGGTTACTTAGACAACCTCAGACCAAAGTTTTCGTCACAGTTGACGGTGTGTTCACATATGCCCGTCAAAAAATGGTGCTGGAAGGAGGGCCTGAAAGATATTAATGGCACAAGGGGGTCGAAAGACACCTCCTAACAATGACTCTCCAGTTATAACTCATAGTCTCTTAGACTCCACTGTTATACCCGATACAACCAATGCATATGAAGCCCAACTGATTATTCACGTCAAACCTGCAACATTGCTTCCTTAGGGAATTGATGTACATGAGATTATCCAAAATTCTCGTCAATCAATAATAATAACCCAAGACACATTGGCCAGAGTTAGATAGTTTGGTGAACAATTACATCGACCTCTTGGTTTTTCCAATCAATAGGAAGATACTCCTATCACTGGTACACTAAATTACGCATTGCGTGATATCTTGATTAATCCATCATAAACGCTCAATCTAGGTGCTAGGGGATCTGTACTTCCTCCTTCACCACCCGACGAAGACAGTTCATCTTCTGAATAATCTCAAACTTCAAATAATTCACAGACTTCAACTCAGATGGCTAATCAAAATAATCCCTCCAGGCCTTGGCTTGACCAAGATGTTGTGGCCGTATCATGACCCCAACATCCTTTACCTAAGCATTTGAAAAATGGTTACCTAAGTTTGATCCCGATTCTAAACAGTCAGCTAAAGATCATATAATTTTTTTTATGTTGGTTGTTAGGCTTAGAAATGTAGAACATGAAGATGCAATATGTAGGCTATTTCCATATACCTTCAAAGGAAATGCCTCCACATGGTACTTCACACAATAGCCTTAAACTATGGTTTCCTGGGATATATTTGAAACCTTTTTCTTAGAAAAATTTGGAGATGACAAATCTCCTGAAGTCTTAGTCATGGAGTTATCCAATATGAAGATGAATCCCAAAGAAAAGGTTAAATATTTTAACCAAAGATTTCTTACACTAAAAAAAAAGATCCCTGCAGATTCTATGCCTACAAAAAATTTGATTGTTGATTATTATGCTAACGCTTTACATCATATTACAATCGTGTGGGTTAAAAGGTCCAAAAAGAGTACTTTGTTAGAAGCTTTTGAAGAAGTAGTTCTCATTGAAAATGAAATGCTCAGCTTGAAGGATAACACAAATTTTGAAATAGAATCAAATTCTTCTATCAAGAAGAAGATAGAAATTCTTACCAAACTACCTTCAAATAAGAAAGATCAGGAACCCAGAGATATGGAAAGTTTGCAAAAAGCCTTTCAAAAGTTATCCAACCAAGTTGTAGATATGAAAAGAGCTGCAGAGGAAGGATCTTCTAGTAAAGGAATTTATCGATCACCTTTTAGAAGACCACTTCCAAATCCTCCTAATAGGTCAACCCCACTAAATGAAGGTTTAAGTTTAGAAGGATTACACCACACTATACAAGCCTTATTAACTAGAGCTGATAATACGTATGATGTCCCACCCGAACAACAAAATGATGTAGAAATTGAGGATGAGGGAACACCTAATGAAGAAGATTCATCCCCTCCAGCTTTCAAACATTTTTCAGATAGCATTTTTCAAGCCAAATTTGAAATTGTACATAGTAATCAACATCCTTATAATACTTGTAGTAAAAATCAGCCTAAAGATCAAAACAAATCTGCACCTGATGCAAACAAAAATGCAACATCAAGACAAACGAAATAGGTTGAAACATCAAAGAGTTTTTCTTTCTCTGATCTAGAATATGATCCCATTGAGGATTTCAAGAGGTTAAAAGAAAATATTTCAATCTACGAGCTACTTAAGTTTGCCTACATCCAACGGAAAATGTTATAAAGCATAGCTGAAAACAATAACAATAAAAAGAAAGATTCTTGTTGGCATAGGGGCAGACCCAGGGTTCACTCCAAGAGCGCACCAACAAGCCCTAGCTACTGGCCCTTTCGGCAACACATGCGAAGCAGATGTAGTCTCACCTGAAGCAACTAAGAGGGGGGTTGTAGGACAAAGATGTCTACAACCAGGGGAATATCAAGTGGAACTAATACAACAATACTGCAACATTCATATACCTCTTATCAACTAGATCTACTCTGTGCAGCTATAAACCTGATCTAACACAATAATGAAAATAACAATATAACAATGACAGAGATCCAGGCATCAATCACACATACGACACAAAGTATATGTGGTTCACCCTCTCTCTAGGGCTACATCCACAGAAATATGCTTATGATATATTGAGATAAAGCTTATAGTTCTGATTTTCTCTCTTAGTCAGCAGATCTTCTCTCTTCTTCTCTCTGTCTCCCACCTTCCTACGTACCCAGCTGCAGGACTTGATCTTCACACCTAGCTGAAGATCTTACAATACCAGAAGGCTCTCACTCTCAACACTCCTCTCTCTCACAGTACAATAATATCTCAACCAACAATAATCAATATCAATACCCAACTCTAGTACTGACCCGACCTAGGTCCTCTTGACCTTTATTTATACATTATATTTCCTCACCAACAGCCTTAGGTCGAAACCTAGGTGTCAAAACCCTAATTACCCAAAACCCTAGGTGTCTAAAACCCTAGGTAAACTTGACCCACCTTTTCAGGGCTTTGCCAACCTGTCTTTCCTCCCTTCTCATGTGGTTTTCCAAAGCATCCAATGGTGGATTTCTATGCTTGCTGAGTTGTCCTCGATCCATCTTCCTTATTGATCTGTCATCCTCGATATCCTCATCCAATGGCTTTCTTTTCTGTACTTCGCTCCGGATTTTATGCTCTTTTTCTTACTTCTTCCCAGTGATAATCACCGTGTCTCCTGCGTAGTTCGTGTTTGACCTTTTCTTCCTCGATCTTCGCTTCCTTCCATAACCAAGGGCCAAAAGGCCCCGAAAACTCACATATGACTTGTTTTGAGGCACTTCAGATCTGATCCTTCCGTTTCACTTCGAATTTGGACTGCGCAGTGCAACCTTTGCTTTCTTCTTTATGCCTCCTTCCCATCCTTGTGCAGACCATATTTTCTGTGTATGGTACCCAGTTTCAACTGCACCTGGTACCTAGACCCTTTTCTCCTTGCTTTTACTAAGAACTGCGAGGCAGCTAGTTTTCATAATACAACTTCAGCCGAATCCCATTCACTAATCCTTCTTTCCATTTTCCCTTTAGTGTCTTCAGCTGCACAACTCCTCCTTCTGTAACATAGGCGATTTCATATGGTCCAAGCCAATGCGTTCTGAACTTCCCTGAATGTCTTATAAATTTACTATCATACCCCAGTACTAAATCACCTTGCTTAAATGTCTTCTTCTTGATGTGTCTGTCATGATAGGCCTTCTCTCTTTCCTTATGTACCTACTAATGGAATCATGCAATAAATTTTTCTTCTTCTAGTTCAACCAGCTGGGCAAGCTTCTCACGAACAGTGCCAGTATCATCCATGTTTGTAAATGCAACAATTCTTAATCTTGGTACCAAGTACTCCATCAGGACAACAACTTCGATACCATAAACAAACTTGAAAGGGGTCTGCATTGTTAATTTCTTGCAAGTGGTTCTATAATCCCAGAGTACTGCTGGTACTCTTAAATCCCAGTCATCCATGTTTACACTGCAAATATTTTTCAATGTTGTCTCCAAGATTTTGTTGAATGCTTCAACCGTTCTATTTGCTTGTGGATTGTAAGGTGTACTCTTCTGATGGTGAACTGCAAATTTTTCATTCAGGACTTCCACTGTCTTGTTGATGAAATGAGTGCCTTGATTGCTCATAAGGGTCTTAGGGCATCCAAACTTGGTTACTATGTTATCAAATAGAAAACGCACAGCTGTAGTTGCACTACAATCCTTGACTGCTCTTGCTTCAACCCATCTAGTCAGGTATTCTGTCACGATGATAATGTACCTTGATCCTGTGCGCTTTCCTGGTGGGTTTATAGGTCCCATGAATTTAATGGCCTACTTTTCAAATGCTTGTAGGGTCATCTATGGTGATAGTGGCATTTCATCTCTTCAGGATGGTTTTCCAACTCTCTAGCATACATCATAGGCTTTGGTATACTCTTTAGCATCTATGTGTAAACTAGGCCACCAAAGGCCAACTCGCAGAACCTTCTGTGCAGTTGCTTTCCTTGCGTAATGTCCTCATACAATGCCTTCATGAGATTCTGTGAGGATCAGCGGGCGCTCTGCCTCCATCACACATCTTCTTAGTATCTCATCAGGTCCCATCTTATATAGCTGACCAACTATCAGTGAAAAGTCTGCAGCGCGCACCACTAGCTGTTTCTTCTGGGAAATTGTATACTCACTTGGAGCTATTCTTGTTGACATGAATTAGACTATGTCTGCAAAGTGGTCATCCATCTTCCTAATGGCGAGCAGTTATGCATCTAGTAGTGTATCCTCCAGATTAGTGGGTTCTTCGCCATGTTCCAACCTCGACAGGTGGTCGGGTCCCTTGTTCATTCTTCCTGGTTTAACTATGATCTCAAAATCATATTCTTGAAACAGGAGAAGCCATCTGCATATTTGCTCCCCCAACACTGGCTTGTTGACTAGGTACTTTAGCGCAGAGTGATCAATAAACATTTTAAAGTGTCCTCCTGTTAACTCTCCAGGAAACTACTTAGGGCTGTAAGCTAAGTATGCCTGGTAACTTAGGAATTCAATATTTTTTAGCAAAATGGATCGATGGGATATCACAATAGCTCAATGAAAAGGTTGCTGATCAAATAGTTAAATGAACCAGTGCTCTTAGAAACTGTAATCAGATGATAAATAACAGAGATGGAATGCAGAATATTTCTGAGACAACCAAGTATATTAACATGCCGGGTTTATGCAACCAAATACATGCATAACATCGGGTCATACACAGCAATAGGAAGTTTCTCAATTCAAATTATGAGCACAGGCTAAGCTAACTTGAACAGAGAGCAGAATAATGGTGGATGAAATATCTGATCACATCAACAAGAGAAAACTGT